>AFIR01000690.1:0-26519 GCA_000223685.2 Zymoseptoria pseudotritici STIR04_4.3.1
TTCCAAAATACGTATCTCCCTCGTAAACGAGTCGGTGAAGCGCTTGGGATGTCGTACGATCCTATTTGGTAAAGGAGCATCCGGCATTGCTGGGGTAGCTCGCTTCGCAGTCATGGCCTGTTGGCGACTGCAGTCAGTCTCTGCGTCCTGCTAAAACAACATCGACCTCAAGCATTTCGTGACCTGCCCGCGCACACCCTTCACGTCTTCAAGAAAACATGGCTCATCAAGGAAAGACAGTGCTTGTGACTGGAGGCGCCAGCGGTCTAGGAAGAGCAACTGCCGAACACTTCCTCTCCGTCGGATCAAACGTAGTCATCTGCGACATCAGCAAAACAGCACTGGCCGACTTCGACGAAAAGGTTGCCTCTATCAACCCAGACCGAACACTCGCCGTCGAGACCGACGTCACGTCAGAGTCAGCGCTCGACAGCCTCTTCGAGCAGATTGATAAGAAGTTCGGCCATCTGGACTATGCCATCAACTCCGCTGGAGTCATGGACCATTTCGATCCAGTCGGCGAAGTCTCACGAGCAGAATTTGACCGCGTAATAGCTGTTAACTTGACTGCTCCGACCTTCATCACGAAAAGAGCGATCACTTCGATGCTGAAGGCGGGAGTGAAGGGCTCCATCGTCAACATCGCTTCGCTCGCTGCTTTCAGAGGTTGGGCTGGTGGTGAGTGAGCGCTGGGATGTATCTTTGCTGTCACTCCCACTCACCAATTCTTGGCAGGCTCCGCATACACTATCAGCAAGCACGGCCTGATCGGTCTGACGAAGAGCACGGCCGCTTTCTACAGGACGAAAGGAATTCGCTGTAACGCTATCGCTGCCGGAGCCATGGCGACCAACATTGCTGCCCATTTACACGTTACTCCTCCCAACGCTGAGGGTCTCGATCTCAACATGAAGGCCTGTGAGTTCATGAGGCAGTGAAGTACTATGGAAGGTGTCTGCTGACGACTGGTGGGTAGTCGGCCGCTGGGAGGGTGCTTGGACAGACCCCGCCAAGCTCGCCAAATTGATAGCGACGTTATGCGACGAAGACAACGAGATGGTCAATGGAGGTGAGTCGTATAGTACGAGATAAATGCATCGACCAAGACTGACGTTGTCCAGCGGTCGTCAACTCCGAATTTGGAATCACAGCTTAGTGAATGGGAATAATACAGTCTCGCTGTGTTTCTGCGTGGAGACGGCAGCGGAAGAGGTAACAGTTGTGCTCCTTGGAGGCAACATATATAACTTCTACGAATCACGCATGCCACTCGCAAGCTTCGGAAACCGACTCAATCTGACCCTTACAAGTCTCAGCGCGCACATTCATCGCATCATGCGGGTCTATTCGGACCCGTATACTCATCAGATTCGACTCAAATAAGGCAAAGTCCAGAAAAGGCCCATTAACAAATCGATCCACCTGCTGGCATGTCGCCAAGCACGGGAAGCTGCTTGGTGCCTAACTGTGTAACCACGCAGTGGAGTCGGCAGCCGTTGGTGTATCACTCTTGCCGTCTCTTCCTTCCTATACGAACTTCAAGCTAGAGCACTTCGCCAGTTCGTCAAGGCCAACATGGGCGCTCGAGGTCAGCTTCTGGCGATTGCCAGAGTCGGCAGCCGGTATCGAATGATCGCTGGAGTGCACAGCCAGAACCACTACGGCTATATTGCGGTCAGACGGGCTGCCGAGACGATGCTAATGGTTCGCAGTAGTGCTGGATCTCTTCGACCAGAGCTGCACAAGGCGCGAACATTCGACTGGAATGCCGCCGAGTCCGATCAAAATGTGGGAGAAAAGCGCGGTTGGATGCTACTGGGACTGACGTTTGTATAGTACAATCAGCGACGTCGGCCGTTTCCGGCCAAATGGAGTCCATACATCTGCCAGGATCAGACCAGCCTTGACAGTGAGCCGGCTGCAAAGTCCTTTCTACGCTACGCCTTTATCAGCTTGGATGATGACCAGAAGCTCGTCTCTTGCGACATCAAGCAATTTCTCCACGCCGTGCCACCAAACACACGCACGCCCTGGCGTCCGGCAAACGCGTTCTTGAGCAGCTTGATACACTGTCACGGTCCGCGTAAGACTGTCGCGGCTCACTGTGATTCGGCAGAGGTGGCTGAAGCAGTGTCCGCGGCGGAGAAGTGCAATGAGCTGGTGCATGTATTCGATGCAATGGTTCTGCGGGTCTTGAAGGGCCATGGGCATCGGCGGCATTGATACGCGTGGCTTTTGAAAGGTCGATACACTCTAGAACAAGCCACAGACCTTCACTGAGGCTATCAATGGCAAGCTCTTGCGAACGATTTGGTAAGCACGGCGAATGTAGTGCATGCCAGAAAGCGTGTGGTCGAGATATATATCTCGCGAAGAGTGGACTCATCAGGCAGATGTATACTGATCGTGACCGTGAGTAGAATAATCCGTAACCAATTCTATACTGGGAGATCAGCATAACAACACCCTTGTCCACGGCCCAGGATATTGTTCGGAAGTCGGCCCTCGATCCTTCCAGACTGTGGAGATGCTGACAGTTCTTCGCACATGACTTGCAAAAATGCGGAGGAAGTGCGGGACATACTTTCACTCCGGAATGTCTTCTCCACGCACGACCGCGGCACCGCATGCTTTCGAGCTTCAAATCAACCCGTCCGGATCGATCAACATTATTAATGACAAAAGGACTGTGGATGTTTCTGGCCGAGCCGAATCTCGGCACCGCGAACATGGCAAAGAAGGCTCGAGGCCAATCTAACCCTCTTCGACGACCTCACGCGGCATGAGATTCTGCACGCCACGTCTCCATGGCATTTATCCAAGCCCTGGGGAGCATGTCTGGCTGTTGATCTCCTTGTTATGAGTCTCCGCGATCAGTCAACAAAACACCGATCAGGACGTCCGTGGTTCCTTTTGTCCGCCAATCCAATGACAGGCATCGGATATAGCTCACGCGATCGTTAGACCGCTTAACCGGTCGTTAGTGGTCGTGCAGAGCGCCGGACGCCATCTCAGTGCTTACTTTCTCTGGCTGCAGGCTAAAACGCTTGGTCTTGACGTAGTTTTCGAAGAGCCGCACTCTGGGATCACTCCTTCAGGTACCTCAGGTACCTCCTCTCCCTCACATTGGCAGCATCATCGTTCCCACAGCTTCCGGTCAGCATGGCTAGAGACGCACAGCTCTATCCAACCATGAACGACACCTGTCCAGGCAAAGCTGCAAGCGAGAGAGATACAGCCATCAGAGGCGTTTGTTGTCCGACCTGTTCCCGGCACCACCCATCTCGGCTCGACCTCTGCGTGGCCAAAGTCGTTGTCCCCAGTACCAGCTTCCCATGGCGATCCAGACGAGGCGCACATGCCTCTTTCAACAACGGGCGAGCATTCTCTGCAACCTCATTTGCCGATTCCACACCTGCGCCGCCCACTATTGGTCCGACCCCATTTATACTCACCTCCACACTTTCCCTTAGTCCTGGAGCTGGACCCACTTCCGGATGGGGAACTGAAATGCTTAGCCTGGAACTATGATGATGGGGTGTTCTCGTCGAGTAGCTCGGTTGTGCGAGCTCCGGCTGACCCAAGCGTTCCTATATAGATTCTTCCCTCCTCCCGGCCCTCGCTCGACCCGTTTCGTTCGATCCGTCTATCCCAACATCGTCAACCGTCTTTCTCTTTCATCATGTCGACCATTCCACAGCAATACGGCGAGAATGGCGCGGGCAATGGCACCAGTGCCCACGACCACGTCAACGGCGCGAACGGAGCCTCAATCCGCAAGCCTTACGACTACGGCGGCAACCCGCTCGCCCATGTCAACACTGGCGACTCTGTCCGCCTCGCTGCCTTTGGTGGTGAGCTGCAGCCAGGTCTCTACCGCTCCACCGAGAAGCGCAAGTTCGCCAACCCAGCTCCTCTCGGTCTCTGCGGTTTCGCATTGACGACTTTCCTTCTTTCGGCCATCAACTTGGGAACCCGCGGTCTCACCGAGCCTAACCTCGTTATTGGACCTGCTTTTGCCTACGGTGGTCTTGTCCAGCTCCTCGCCGGCATGTGGTATGTATACCAATACACAAGAAATCTCATTGTCCGACCATCGAGGTTAACAAAATCGCTTCCAGGGAAATGGCCGTTGGCAACACTTTCGGTGCTACCGCTCTCTCCTCCTACGGTGGTTTCTGGATCGGTACCGCCATCATCTTGACCCCAGGCGGTTTCAACATCATCGAAACACTCGAGGCCGAAGCGCCCAACCCATTCTTGAATTCCTTCGGACTGTACCTCATGGGATGGTTCATCTTCACCTTCCTGTTGCTCCTGCTCACCGTTCGATCGACCGTGGCCTTCTTCATTCTGTTCCTCAGTCTTGACTTGGCTTTCCTCATGCTCGGAATTGCCTACCTCGACTTCACTGCTGAGGGTAAACCGAACCCGACTATCCTCAAGGCAGGTGGTGGATTTGGTATGATCGCCGCTTTCATGGCTTGGTAAGTCTGCATTTCTCGAACCTACCCGCGCTGCTATGCTAACGGACATCAGGTACAATGCCTTCGCCGGTATGGCCGACTCCAGCAACTCCTTCTTCCTCGTCCCCGTCGCCCACTTCCCCTGGTCCGAGAAGGGCCGTGAAAAGCGCGGCAAGGTTGACAACAGCGACGAGCGCGAGAAGCAGAATGTTTAGACGTCTGTCTTCTGCGTTTTGCATCTTGCGGAGGAGAATGTGCTGAGAGAAAGAATTGATACCCGAGAGCTCGCCGACAGAACTGGCGTTTGACACAGCTGGTATACTGTGGTTGCTTGGATAAATGACACAGATTGTGTATAATATCACGAACATTTAATGCCGAACTTGTCTACACATCGCCCTGCCCTTCGTGTATACCATCATCGTCCTGCTGCATACTTCTCGTCAACGTCGCAGCCTCAGGCAGGTGATCCAGATTGACCACTCACAGACACCGGCACATCCAGATCTCCCACTCGGCATTGAAACAAGAAGGAATGCAACTCGGCGCCCACGAGAGTAAAACAACCAGCACGGAGCCTCACCAATCTTCCATCGCACCGCATCTTCACACACACAGCCAACCATCCGTCGCACGACCCGGCACACAGCATACCACCCCAAGACAATACCACGGCACATGCACAACCTCACACACGCACACGAACGCCACGATACGACACGAGGAAGCTACCATTCCACAGGGAAGGTGCGACGAGTCTCGCTCCGATGACCTGTTTGCCGGCTCGGAACCATCGAGGTCTTGTTGTCCGGCGATTCTGGTGCGAGGACGGGTGTGACTGCGGGTGATTCGAGACCGCGGGATGAGAAGTGCATTGTCTCGATGCAGGCTGAAGATGATGTTATTGGTACGACGGTATCTTCTTCACATCTGCAGACCAAGAAGTGCATTGTCTCGGGACTTGCTGCACCCCAAGTACGAGCTTGCAACCTCGGCCTTCAGAGTTGCAGTATGCGCGATGTTGCATCGAATCCATCCCAAGGGTCTCACGCTTTCTCAACGTCCGCCTTCGCCATCGCGCTGGAGAAGAAATGGAAGAGTGCCACACGCTACCCTCGTCGGAGGAGGAGGAGGAGGACAAGAACCCAACCCCGGCAAACCTGCAGATATCCGCATCGAGCACCATCTCGATCCCGCCTCGTGAGCTTCGTACTGCCTCAATTCCTGGAACAGACGTCTGGTCGCACACTCTCACTCAAGCTCTCGAAGGTCCAAGGACTGGTGGTTCAGAATATAGTTCATGCTAGGCAGACATGGAGGATGAAGGATGAAGTCACACTAAGACGGCAACAAAGGGCCGAAAGATCGACGAGGAACCTTGCGCTGTATGTCGGAGCCTTCGAAGTATCATTTGCTTTGGATACCTACTTGCATCAGTCTCGCTCGTTCCGCCTTCTGTTCTAGTCGTAGCCGGCGAGGCCTTCTTCCTTCCATTTATCTGCCGCTATGGCGGGACCATTTCCTGCCCATAATCATCCTCCAAATCCTTCCTTTCCTTGTCATGGGTATCATATCAATGCCATTTTTCAATCCTCAAATCCAAACGTCGTTCCACGAGTCGGAACCACCAATGCCCAAACCCGTTCCTCCTATCCCATCCCGTCACGATCTCAACCAACTACTTCCTCACACTACCTCTCGTAAGATCCTTGGTCGACGGCTCATCCTTGTCGATCTCGCCAGAACCATTGTGGACCACGACTTTGATCGGCCGGGAGGTCGGGCTGCTTCCTCGGGTTGTGTATGAGGTTGGTTGGAGTTTGTCTATAAGGATGATGGTTAGTCTGAAGTTATTGGAGCGATGAAGGGTGAAAAGATGTACTTTGACGGTCTTCAGGGTAGAAGACAGCAGCCTTGCGGGTTTTGGCGACCATGATGGACATGTTTAACGAGGTGTGATGAGATGGTCGTTGGGTTGATTGATCAGAGCAGTGGTCTTGATGGTTGAGTTCCGAGCTGGGTGATCGATGTCCAAGATTGGAGTGCCTTGATGACGTTGTCCTTGGTGTGTGTTGCTGATGATTTCGATATGCGCCGATGATGGTTCGTCGTGATGTTGATGTCGATGTATGCCGATAGTGGTAGGTCAAGATGGCTTGGTATGTCTTGACGTTGGTAAAGCAAGGTGACGTTGGCAGTCCAAACGGAGAAGACCCGGTAGTCAGGAGTGTCGAAGTGTTTGAAGTAATGGTTGTTCGAGTTAGTCGTTCGAACGATCGGCGGACAGTTTCAACCAGTAGTTTGTTTGAGAGCAGAGATGTTCGAGTCGTTTGTAAGAAGCGTTGGACGGAGAGTAATGAAACAAAAGCAGGGAAACGAATACAAACACTTGTATATATGATAAACGGAACAACCACTCACCCAACGGCGGCCTCCATGATTTTTATTCGTCATTGGCCCCAAGACAGGGCGGCCTCTAGGATAGAAGCCTGAAAACCCAGGAGGCTTAGCAAGGCCGCCGAGCAGGCAGCGTAGCGACCTCCACGATAGCATGAAACATCAAAGGTCCGTTCGCCGGCTCCTCTCACTCATCAGCACCGTTTGTCGTAGGGCGAAACAGGGTGAGCGATCCCGACGGCTGCCTACCAAGGGAGGGCGGGTGTTTGAACATCGGGCATGGATGAGACGTTCGCAGCCTGCGAACCACGATGCTGGACAGGCATCGAGCGAGATTTACTGGTTGTTTCCCAAGTTTGAGCCGATGCGCGCTGCAAGGTTCAGCATGGATTGGGACATGTCTGGCCGAGCAGGTGATGTGGAGAGGAGGGAAAAGGCGTCGTTCTGGACGGTGTGGTTGGGCGTGGAAGATGCTGGCGTTGGGCAAGCGAAGTTGGAGGCGGCGGCGGAGTTGAACCAAGCCTCATCTTTGCGCCTGGATCCTGGTCGACGTTTGAGTGTCGCCTGTCAACGAGGATGGAGGCGTGATGAGACAGGCGCCGCTGGTGGTTTTGATGTTTTGCTGCATGAGGCATGCAGGAAATGTGAGTACCTTGCATCAATATTCCAAGGCTGCAGGAGCAGTCGTGTCGTTATTGGTCTCGACTCTCGATTCTCGGCATTTGCTCTTCGACAAGCTGTCTGCCGTCGGATGCTGGCGGCGTCGACCTCTCAAGTCTGCACCAGACATCATCATCACCACATCACGGCTTGGGTATCATCATCACATTGGGCCGCCATCGTTCGGTTCAAGGATTGCCTGGAAATCTGTATTGAAGAAGCGAGATTGTAGCGGATGCTGAGGTGGGAAGATGATGACATGATCTCACACTTCGAGGCCTGTGATCGCCAACCGGGACGAAGAGCAGCATCCTCATGGATCATTTCACCTGGAGCCCAATCATGCCCAACCCGCCCCGCAACACTCACGATTCTCGCATGCCCTCCATGGCCCTCCCGCGGACGACGCCTAGCAGGTAGGTGGCGCCTCGGTCAGCACGGCGGGTGAAGAGCAGCAACACGAAAGTCAGGAGCGGAGAGTGATGATGGGTGCGAGGCGGGATGGAGTAAGAGAATACAGTAGGCCTTGAGGCCGAACGGTCACTCCGCGGGTTGCTGCTCATACGGCAGTGGCAGCACCGTTATGTCGGAGGCCGGGTCATACACCTCGCGAGTGCTTTCTCGCTTCTCAGTCGCATAGCTCGCTATGCCGCATCGACATGGCATCGCGAGACGCGATACAGCCCGGAACACGCACCCATCAATGCGGCCCAGCCTGGTTGTAAGAGTTGGCGACTCTCGATTTGCGCTGTTCCATCACCGATTGAAACGGATGCTCGCCATGGAACAGAAGTCGGAAGCTTTGCCGAGTCAACTCGTAGTGTGAGCAGACACCCGAAGTGGGATACATCGCACAGATCGCAAAGTCGCTACACGACATCGAGCACCCGGCGCGCTGTGAAGCACATAATTCCGCCTCCTCGGTCATGGGCGACCCTCTTGAACTACCAGGAGCCTGGCATGCGGTCATTCTTGACCTCACTTCTAGGGCCGGTGCCTCCTAGACTCAGACGTCACGGCAGGTCGCTGTTCTCGAGGGCGGTGCTCATGGCGCGTTTCCTCGCTGCTGTCGTTCAGGTCTCCTACCACTACTACCACGATCTTACCTAGCCACGCTTTCTGCTGCACGAGACAGAAGTCTTGGCCCGCCGAAGACGAAAATGCGCTATATCTCACAGACTCACAATCACAACGCGATGAATCTTGTACGCATCGGTCACCTTCGGAGATACTCGGCTCGTACAATGCAGCAGAAACTTGTGCTGCATATCCACGCTCGCAGTTGTGTTCACAGGGACCCCGTCCGCCCGGAGCTCGGCCGTACAAGATGACCTAGCCGTTGCGTGCGGCTGAAAGCACCTTTCATGCAGACGGCGAAATCATCCCTGTCGAACACACCAAGATTCTTCGGCCAAGCCGCTTGCTGGCCGGCCAGACGGTGCTTCTTGTTGTCTCCACCAGATACGCGAGTGGTTGAGACCCACCTTGCCGCAGAGAGGAGACTTCACCTGGCTTGAACGTCAGTCGATGGCTTCGAGATGTCATGCTTCATGGATAGAGAGGTAGACCTTGTGTCGGAAAACGAGCTGATGGCATTGTTCGCGTCGTCGTCAGTGAGAGGCATGAATTGCGCATAGTCGCCCAGTCGCTCGACAGGCAAGTATCAGAAAGCGACATTTCTATTCATCCTCTCGTATCTTCGTCAAGAGCTGCAGGACAGACATGGATTGTTTCGATGCGTTGCATCTATCGAATGCCTTCGGGTTCCACCTCATTCTCAACGCCGAGGTGTTCCTTCCAAAGCGGTATGAAAATTCAAGAGCCTTTAGAACGAGTATTTGATGGCATAATCGCGACTGCGAGATTCTTCTTCGTCTCACTTCCCTCATCTTGAATCGTTATCCCTAAATATGGCGGTTCTACACGACGTCCGCGAGATGAATCAGCATCATACGATGAACACCGACCAAGATCCGAACGGTATCAAGACGTCCACCGACCACGAGGGCGATGAGACCCAAACCGAGATGCTGTCAACCGCCCACCTCTCCAAAGAACACCGCAACTACCTCCTCCAACGCCACGGCACCCTCGACCTCTCCCCTCTCCCCTCCGCTGACCCCGCCGAACCCTACAACTGGCCAGCATGGAAAAAGAACGCCAACCTAATCGTCGTCGGCTTCCACGTACGCTCCCTCCCCTCTCCCCCAATCCCCTCCCTCTAACCCTCCCCTCCAGGCCATGATGACGACCTTCACCGCCGCCGCCATAATCCCCGCTTACTCCTCCATCGCCCTTGACTTCTCCATCTCCATCCACCACGCCAGCTACCTCACCTCTTTACAAATCCTCGTCCTCGGCTGGGCGCCTTTATTCTGGAAACCGCTCTCGCAACGCTATGGTCGACGACCGATCTGGTTGATTAGCATGATCGGCTCGTTGGGGTTCAATGTCGGGTGTGCGTTGAGTCGGTCGTATGTTTCCATGGCGGTTTGTCGGGCGCTGGTGAGCTTCTTTTTGTGTCCGGCATTGGCGTATGGGAGTGGAGTTGTGGCGGAGACGTTTTTTAAGAAGGAACGGGCGAGGTTTATGGGGGTTTGGACGTTGTTGGTTACGTTGGGGGTATGCTGTCCTCCCTTCAGTTGTCGATGAGTGGCTATGCTGACTTGCGTGATGTACAGCCACCCATGGGCCCCTTCATAATGGGTTTCGTAGCCTACCAAACCGGAAAATACTGCTGGGTCTACTGGACCTTAGCAATCGTCAACGCGATCCAATTCATCGCCTACCTCTTCCTCGGACCAGAAGTATCCAGCCCTCCCTCCCGTCCTGCCCATCCCGAAACTAACCTCCTCCTCCTAGACCCGCTACATCCCCTCCTCAACGCCCTCCTCAACCCCTTTCAAAGTCCAATACCTCACCCTCCACACCCTCGACCCCACCCCGCTCTCCCTCCCCTCCTTCTTCCACCCCCTCACCCTCATCCTCACTCCGAGAATATTGATCCCGACAATCGCCCACTCCCTCGTTTTCGGCTTCACTTCCGTCCTCTTAACCGTGGAGATTCCTCAACTTTTCCTTCCCAAATTTGGGTTTAATGAACAGCAAATCGGCCTACAGTTCTTGGGGATTATTGTGGGGAGTATTTTGGGAGAGCAGGTCGGGGGGAGGGTGAGTGATTGGTGGATGAACCTCCGCACCACCACCGCGTCGGGCAAGGAGGAGGTAAAGGAGGGTAACAGGCAGGGGCCGCCAGTGAGAGCCGAGGAGCGTCTTACCCTAACCTACCCCTCCTTCGCTCTAATCCTCACCGGCCTCCCCCTATTCGGCGTCCAATTCTCCCACACCTCCGCCTCACACTGGAACATCACGCCTCTCATCGGAATCGCCATCGCTGCAGCCGGGAATCAGATCTTGACCACCATCCTCATCACCTATGCCGTCGACTGCGCGCGTCCGGGGGAAGCGGGAGATGTTGGGATTTTCATCAATGTTGTAAGGCAGACTTGGGGGTTTGTGGGACCGTTTTGGTTTCCGGGGATGTTGGGGAGGGTGGGCGTGGTGGGTAGTATGGGGGTTTGTTGTGGGGTTATTTGTGTGGGGGCGGTGGTGCCGGTTGGGGGGTTGCAGGGGTGGGGTATGAGGAGAGGGCGAGGGGAGGGTGGGAAAGGGGTGTGAAGAGTGTGTGTGTGTTTGGTAGCAGAGGGGAAGGGATGCAGATCATTTCGTCGTTCGGGGTATCTTACGCTATGTATGCTCGTATGCTGTCCTTCACCTGGAACCTCTCCTGCTCGTAAATGTCCCTCGATGCATCACCCCTCATTCTTATCCCACCGATGCGCCTCATCTCCATCCCTCCAGCTCTTCTCCGTATACCCCACCTGCTCCTTGACACTCTTCATCAACCCCTCATCACCCATATTCTTCCCCTTATCATCGCTCAATTTAATCGCATCGTTGCCGTTTGCTTCACTCAGCTTGATGACGATGTTGAGTGGTACACTCTTCTCGTCTTTGCTCAGATGCCAGAAGTCGTTGGTGAAGAACGTGCCGACTCCGAATGCGGGTGTGAGACCCACGGCTTCAGTGGCCTGCTTGTATTTGATGCAGCGGTCGATGTTGAGGCTATCGGAGAAGACGACCATTTTGGGGGAGGTGATGTTTTGACTGGAGTAGAATTTTCGGATCATTTGTACGTATTCGAGGGGATCGCCGGAGTCTTGCCGTACGCCGGCGAAGACTTGTGCGTAGGTTGGTGAGTTGGAGTCGGAGGAAGTTTTGCTGGAGTCGGATGAAGGAGCGGGTTTGGCGAATGCTTTGAGGAAAGACGGGGTGCCAAAGGTGTCAGTCAGGGCGATTCCCAGCACTCCAGGCCCGAACGTGCCGATCCAGTACTCCATCGCTTTCTCATTCGCGTTGGCGTAGTCTTGTGTGATGGCTGCGATGCCCATGAACCATTCGTGGGCGACCGTGCCGGAGGGGGTGATGTTGTGCTTCATGGCGAGGTGGACGTTGGATGTGCCGGTGAGTTTGCCTTTCCAGTTTTTGCCGTTCGTCTTGGCTTCCTCTTGTGCTTGGAGAATGCCTTTGATGACCATCTCGTGGGTTCTGTAGTCTCTTCTGCGTCGACTGCCGAACTCGCTGAAGACGCAGCCTGCTTCGAAGAGCTTTTCGGCCTTCTCTTTTGCTTTGGCGACTTGACCGTCGTGGTTCCAGTCTCGGTCGACGAATTTGAAGTATGCTTCCGATGTGAGGGCAAGGAGTGGGATTTCGTAAAGGATTGTCTCGACCCAGATACCGCTGATTGCCAGACTGACCTCACCTGTGACCGAGTCGGCTGTGTCGTCGCTATCCGGTATGAACGAAGCCTTCACCTGTTCTGCAGGCCGCAGTCGGAACGTTTGTAGATAGTCGAGGTACTCCGGTGTAAGGTATTTGCACGTCTTTCGCAGCCATTCGATCTCTTCCTTTGTCACCTCGACATTCTCCAACTTCCTGATCTGAGCATGTAACCAGTTGAAAGCTTGTCTCGTGAACTTCATCTGAGGTGTGCGGTTGGTGAATTTGTATCGGACGTGAGTGTCGGGGTAGTATTTGAGGACGGCGCATTGCATGGTGAGTTTGTAGAGGTCGGTATCGAGGAGGGAGAAGATGCCTTCAGGCGTGTCGTTGGTTGTGTTCGCCATGATTGTGGTGGAGGATGTTGTGATAGGCGTTCTGGTGGCCTCCAAGAAAATGGTGATGTAGCTTCGATTGTTTGCTGTAGATGTGTCCTGAGGGGAGGAGTCACAATGAGAGTACTCTCGCAGCCTGATCAAGTGACCATCACGAGAACAAAGACTTGGGCAAGCAATCCGTCTGTCGTTGGTATAATCTTCGTCCAAAGTTGAAGGTTGATTTCATGGTTGACTCTCAGGTCCAGACACATGGTCGAAAGGCGTGCACATGGCGTGGTGGGGCAATCCATGCATTGCGGCTCTCGGATAGGGTTCCCTTAGCGCCGCGGATGTGAGATCACCGTGCAGGGATGAAGCTCCTCGAGATTCTTATCAAATTTGGAGCTTTGAATCAATCGTCAACTTTGATACAAACAACACCTTTCTTACTTGCATCTTCACAACAACATCAACCTACCTGCATCACTTGCGCGCATCACTCGACGAACATTCCATCGGACAGCTTTATCGAAGCTTCTCTACCAAGGTACGTTGTTTGTGTTTTTTCGCATTTCATCATCTCGTGCGCGGCGCGGCAAGCAGCATCAGCAGCGGCAACCAAGGACTCGAGGTATCAAACGGAGGAAAGGACAACTCGACAACGTGACATCCATGCAGTGACCATCGACGAAGTCGTTTCAGTCTCAGCCCATATGAGGCTTCGAGCGACTTCCGTTCGAACAGTTCATCACCACTCTCATCAGCAGCAGTGTTGAGGTGATGATCACAAGTATATTCGACAAACACATCTGCGATTGACAGCAGCTCCACCGATCGACCGACCTGTCATGTGAACATCACTGACCTTCCAAGATATCGACACCACTGCGACCAAGCAGCCGACACTCATTCGACACCTACACCAACTATACACATTCAAGCACCTACACAACATCACCAGCCGCAACCATGTTCGCTGCGTAAGTACAACATCTTGTATTCACTCATCCTCTCGAATTTCACTCACAAATCCTCCAGCTACCGCGCCTTCGCCACCCGCCGCCCCTTGGTGGCTGCCGGTGCTTCCACCGCCGTCCTCTTCGCCACTGGCGATGCCATGGCCCAGCACGCCGTCGAAGGCAACTTTTCTAAGGGAAAGGGCCACGACTTCGGACGCACTGCGCGCATGGCCCTCTACGGAGGTGCCGTCTTCGGACCCATCGC
This sequence comes from Zymoseptoria pseudotritici STIR04_4.3.1, assembly GCA_000223685.2. NCBI lineage: Eukaryota > Fungi > Ascomycota > Dothideomycetes > Mycosphaerellales > Mycosphaerellaceae > Zymoseptoria > Zymoseptoria pseudotritici. The sequence goes on from AFIR01000690.1 coordinate 13,904, forward strand.
GACCAAGTGGTTCGGCGCTCTGCAGAAGAAGATCGTGATCCCCGGTAAGCCAAACCTGGAGATCGTTGCGCGCGTGGCAGCCGACCAGACCATCTTCGCCACCTGCAACCTCTTCGTCTTCTTGTCGTCCATGGCCATTATGGAGGGCAGTGACCCACAGAAGAAGCTCGAGTCGACCTACTTCAAGGCTCTGCAGAAGAATTGGATGGTATGTCGATCGAGTTTCTATTGCATCTTCACTTTCTCCCGATGACTTACCACTGACTGATTGACAGATCTGGCCTCTCGTTCAGTTCGTTAACTTCAAGTACGTGCCGCTCGGCCACCGCGTGCTCGTCGTCAACATCGTCTCTCTGGGTGAGTCACCTCCTCAATATTTCTCCTCAATACACGCTTCTGACCACTAACACAACTCAGGCTGGAACTGCTACATGTCGTTCCTCAACTCCCAGGGCGGCGAGCAGTACGAGGTCCTGCCTCCAGACGTTTGAGCTTCCGCGCTCGCGCACCTACACTACCCACACGACGACAACATTTCACCTACTCGAAGAAAGAAGAAGTTTTTGCATCACAACGGTCGATCCAATTGGTCCCGTCAGCAGGAAGAAGAAGTCACATCACATCTTCCAAAGCATAGCATTCCCCCTGTGTACAGTACCGTCTTCAGCATGAGCATCAGCGAGGCGCAGCGATTCTCGGCAGAAGGAGTCAGGAGTTCAGGGCGAGGTGGGACTACTGTTTTTCTTTTGGCATGGGATTGCTTTTCGTCACTTGAGGCCCGGGCTGGGATGAACTCGCCCTGGGGACTTGCGATCCGGAAGAAGGACACATGATGTGACTCCAGTGCGATGCCTATAGATGGGCTCGCGACACCTGCAGCAGGGAACTTCTCGAGAGGTGAAATCGAAACGAAATCACAACATGAAAACTTCACATCTGTTTCCGCCTCAATCGTTTCCGGCATTCTGTGAATTGACATACCATCTACGCTATCAAACGCTCATGACCAGAGACAACGGCTTCACCTCGACACTCTACGACTCCCCAGCAGCAGCAGCAGCAGCATTCGCCCTCTCATCCTCCTCCAGCGTCCGCGTCCGCAATTGCAACGCGTGAATCCCCCCTTCGACGGCCATTTCGTCTTTGAGTAGAGCGTAGACCATTCGGTGGCGGGCGGGTTGGGGTTTGGAAAGGAAGGCTTGGGAGGTTATGTTGACTCTACGATGCGGTGGGGTAGGTTAGCATCGCTCTCGGCGACGGAGAGGGACAGGGATGATGGAGGATTGGGAGAGGGGTGTGCGAGTATGGGGGCATGGAGACATAGGGAGGGCATAAGGGAGAAGGCATGGAGGCATGGGAGCAGGGGGATATGGGGGCAGAAGGGTAGGAGGATAGGGATTTGAGGGCATGGGAGAAAAAGGTGTAAGGTATGTACCGGAAGTGAGTTTCCTGTGATGTGGAGCCCTTCATGGCTTTGTGGTGGGCGTGTTTGTGGGAGTCGTTGTGGATCTCTAGAGAGGTGGGAGAGAGGGCTGCTGTTATCTATTGAGCCATGGAGAATAGTCAGCCTTGGGATCGATGACAGATGTATAGCGGCTGAAGAAGTGTTCGAGCTAGGTGGTATTGAAGATCTTGGGATATGAACGCCGGGTGGGAACAATTGGCATTGGAAACAGAGATTTTGTGAAAGGTTCAAAGGGTCGACATGTGATACGTGAAGGAGAGAAGTATATGGAGAAGAGGGACAGTCGTCACCTTTGATCGAAGAGCATCTTCCATTGGTGTTTGAGATGTTGATGAGGCTGATGTGGAGGCCATTGTGCGGGTGGTTTGGAAGAGGCGGAGTTGCGCTTGGGGGCGCAGGAGGCGGAGGGACATCCGTAGAGTTCGAGATCAGTGGGTTGAGACTTGCGATTGACTGCTTGGGTATCCGGGCGATGGTGTTGTGGTATTGTAGAGAGACGATGTCGATGAGATGAGGTTGAAGTATTTCAAGATATCGCCGGAGTAGATGTAGATTCACGTGTCGGGAGTAGCCGCTTTTGGTGTAAACTCTGCTTCCCTTCTCTCTTACTGAGCACTCCATTTCGGACGTGACGTTCCTTGCACCGGTTCATTCCCTTGAATCCAGATGGCGAGCGTCACGTCGACACAAAGACTGGATCGTCAGGCTGGATTACTCAAGACATGATGTCCAATGGCGAAGAGCCGCTGGTGGCTCGCCATCCCAGCTTGTCGCACAGGAACTCGCTTGATCCATCCATATAAGCGACATGCAGGCCAGAGGTGGCTGCATACGGTAGATCCACAGCGCTCAGCCGTCTTCGAGCTCGCTCTGGCTTCCTCGTCAACGGAACAGCACCCGATTCTCGAGTGAACGACATTGTAGCTTCTCGAGTCAAGTATGCGGCTCATCAATACCAGGACGCTCCAGCTCGAGGAGTTCGTCGGCTCTGAGATCCCCCCCTACGCCATCTTGTCACATCGGTGGGCGTCAAGCTCGGAGGAGCCATCGCTGAAAGAATTTCTAACAGGTCTCAAGCAGAAGACGACTGGTTATCGGAAAGTCCTCGAGTTCTGCCGACTAGCCGCCTCGGAGGACCACGAGTGGGGATGGGTCGACACGATCTGCATCGATAAGAGATCAAGTGCAGAGCTGTCTGAGTCAATCAACTCGATGTTTGCGTGGTATAGAGATGCCTCGATTTGCTATGCCTATCTGGGTGATGTCGAACAGGGGAATGACTGGAAAGCGAGCGAATGGTGGAGCAGAGGTTGGACTCTTCAGGAGCTCATTGCTCCAGCACGAGTGCTGTTCTACACCATTTGCTGGATGCTCATTGCTTCGAAGCACGACATGGCATTTCAGATAATGGGACTTACACGCATTCCTCTGGAGATCTTGCTCAATCCTACCTACGACTATGGGAACCTCCTTGTGGCACAAAAAATGTCGTGGGCGGCTGGTCGTAAGACAGCTAGGATTGAAGACCGAACATATTGTCTGCTTGGCTTGTTCCGCATCCAGCTACCTCTGCTCTATGGAGAAGGCACAAAGGCATTTGAGAGGCTACAGCTGCAGATCTTGACGAAATACTCGGACGTCTCCATTCTTGCTTGGAGCCCGGCAAGCGGAGATGACGTTCTACCAACCGAACCGGATCTTGTACTTGCAGATTCTCCGGATCGCTTCACTGGATGTCGGAATCTAGTGAAAGGGTCGTTCCCATACTCGAGACCAGAACAAGGCAACATCGCCCCTCGCATCACACCTTGGGGCATCGAATACCGGTCGAATGCACGACGACTTCGGTACCGAGATCCTGGCGCAGCTCAAATACGAACGGAACTATGGGGTGTACTTTTGACAGCGGTTGTTGGCGAAGGCCTTGTATACTTGCCGTATGTCCTAGTACTGGCGCAATATGGTCCACTTCCAACGCACTTTCGCCGGCTTCAGTGCTACGAAGCCTCCGATCCAACGGATCCAGATACCTGGCTCAGCCGTGACTTCTTCAAGCCAGGCAAGGTGGCACCGAGCAGGCTCTTTTACTTGCAATACGATGCGGACACCGCTTCTGAGCCACGCGAGATCGCTCCTCGCCAGATTGGATCGTCCAAACTTCGCATGTTGAAGGATGCTGTGTTCCGCTCGAGGATGTATAGCATGGCGAAAAGTGCTATCAGTCGTCCATAGCTTTCCGCAGAGCAGCCGCGTCATTCCTATGGATCGAGTTGATTGTGCTTCTGATCTCCGCTTGTGGGTCAAGTCACCCTGCGAGTTTTTTGTGTACTGGTTTTGACACTCCGTCCCTAATGTCAACGGAATACTGGCTTTTATCAACTCCAGGAGAGGCTTTGGCCAGCAGATCTGAATACCATTACTCGCCCGAGATACATCAGCAACCAACCGCGAGAAGTGGATATCGGCCTAGGTGTGCGTGATCAATGAGTTCGTCCCGCGTCCTGACCAAAGGTTACATCGGAAAGGACGTTTCGGACAACCACAGGAAGCACAAGTGAAGCAGGAGTGTTTTCTTGTCATCGTCCAAGTTAGTGAAAGGGGAAAGCGCGGAGAAGGAAGGGCAGCATACTGCGACTGCAGAGGCGAGGAGGGTGAAAATGGTCTGGAATGTGGCGAACTTCATGTTGTTCGTGAGGTTTTATTCGTCGATGACATTTGTTGTGGAATTCGATTCGTCGGTGTCTTTTGTGGGACGACTTAAAGACTTTTCTTCAACTTTGAGAGGATGGGCGGCGGCTTACCGGCTTTTTGTGCCTCTCGAAATCTGGCGCAATGCTACACGGGAGGAGCTTGCTTCCATGGGGCGGTGCTTCGCGGAATTTTCAAGGCCTCGAAAGGGCAATCGAAAACACCAAGGCCAAGGAATCCCTCCATAGGAGGCTTGCTGCGTCATGCTCTGGACAAGGCCGCTTCTGTCAATCCTGCGCAGGTCGACCGACTTACCTCCTGTTGTCAAATCAGATCCGTGACCGGCCCCTTTGTGATCTTTTGGCGGCAATGGAGATGGTCGACTGGACGTCAATCTTCCCGCGATTTGTTGACTTCTCTCCTGAAGGTTCGCCAGATGGTGAATATCTGCTTGAGACATTGCCAGAGATCAGCATCGGCCGCTCCGGCACTGGAAGGGTGAGCTGCAGGCTCTGTTGGGTACAGCGTTGCAGCAGATCAGTCTGCGTGAAGATGTTCCCTCGTGGGTCGAGCTGCTCTGCGAAGTTTTGGATGATACCCAGCCGTCGATGCCGAAAGACTCGGAGTCACCAGCTGCTCAATGGAACACTGGCTTCCCGTGAGATCAGGAGATGCATCTTGCATGTTTGGGTCCGCGGGGCGATCTCGGTGTACGCTCCAGGACAAGCCAAGACACCTCCGCGAGCAGGCGGGTGAGGGATGTTCCTGATTGTGCCAGCCTCCGCTTTTCGCACCGCCTAGAAATGTGCAACATCGCGATGCGGTCATCAGCTTGACTGTTCGGGCGGCCACCTGACCCGTCAGATGGAGACCAGCATGTGTCGTCCCACGACGATGCTCGAAAAAGATGCAAGACAAACCACCGCAGCGGAACGAGCGAGTCAGAATTCCCAGCTTCATTCAGTTCCATGTTGCAGTCAGGCCACGACGATCCAATACTGTATTACTCAGATCCTCCGGTGGATGAGCATGGTCCTTCGAACTTTGGGCTTCTGTCGAGTGTCCACCGTGGCCAGTAGAAGACGATCCGAAACTATCGTTGGCAAAGGAGTGAGTCTAGACCCTCATTTCGATCCTCGACCACGTCTGCATTCCTCACCTGCCGGACAGATCAACATCGCCTGGGCAAGATACAGTCTGAAGGCGAAATGCTACCATCTTGAAGCGGCACATGCATCGGGAAGCAGACATCGCCTCTTGAAACGACATCAAGGAGAACGGTCTCAAGCCATCGTAGCGGCGGGAGCGAGCAGTACCAGACGCCTCGCTCAAGTCGGCATGAACTCATACCATCTCAGGAGCCGTCCATGGACTATTGCGGCCGCGCAACGATAGCGTGGGAACGCATCGGCTGACGGAGTGGTCAATCGTTTGCAGGTGTAAGGTATGCCTGGAGAATTGGCCCTCGTCCTGGTTGTCAGGTCATGAACCTTCGGTGGGATCTGTACGGCGACCACTCATCAAATGTGCTCACCTGCTGTACAGCCTCTCTCAAGTGTTCATGTCCGGAAAGAGAGGATATGTGCCTACCATCGGTGCAATCAGAGTATAGACCTGTCCGAGAAGGGTCCGACTTACCGCCATAGTCAGTGCACAACAGAAATGCAGGCTACGGCCTACAGCACATTCGCACATCGGACGGATCACCGCTGGTGGGCACTAACTGGCTCCGGGAACATGTCTGGGATCGGATTGGCCTACCTCCTTGTAATCAGGTCATTAACCTTAGACAAGATTTGAACGGTGATCCCTCCGATGTGCGAAGGTGCTGTACCCCATGAAGCCAAAGTGGTACCATCCCCCGCACTGTCTCTGGAGGCAAGGACTCGCGACCGTGGCCCGTGGCGAAGCTTTTTAAAAGCGACTGATGAGCTCGCTCGGCCTCCATCAAGTCCGTCATACGTACGTCCAGAAACTTGCAGACATCGCGGAGCCGCCAGCAGCTTTTGACGAGTACACTGTGCGCAACGTGCGTGAAGCGCTCCTCCTCCAGAAGTCTTGCCTGATACCTCTGCAGAGTGGATTGGTGCGCACTACAGGTCTAGCTTCGACGGTGTTTGACGGCGTCTACCAGGACATCCTCAGCTACTCTCTGTCGGTCCAGGTACCCGGAAAGTCTGCCTGGCCCCATCATGAGTGAGCAATGCTTACTGTCACTGTTCAGCACCGTGTCATCCGCCGAGACCTGCCGATACGAACTGCGCCAGAATACTTCCACCAATGCGTGCCTCGGAATATGGTGAATAGTCAACATTGTCGAAACCCAAAGTATGACTGGCCCTCCTATCTGCATGAAGGGCCCCAGCCATTTCCCTCATGGGGTCACATGAGCCTGGTCAATCTCACATTAGCCGGTTCCAGGATGCCAGGATAGTGCTGTCGATCCAAGACAACTCGATCGACTTCCTCTTCGACTAGCCATCATGGGGAACTCAGCACACGAGTTCGAGGCGCAGTGGACAAGCTGCATACAGGCAGTAGCGTTTGAGCCATTCGGCGAATGCCAACGGCATATCTTGTCGAATCTAGGCTTTGGTCGGTTTGATCTGGTTTTGCTGGTATCGGGGTATTCCCATGTGCCGTTCTACCTCAGTAACGTTGGCTCTGCTCTTGAGCGACACTCTCGATCTCGACACTTGATACAACGATCGGCTCGTTCCAATGCTTGCTGGATACTGGGGTTGTAATCGAGATCTCCACGTTCTCATCCCATCTTGACAATTTCATCACCCTGGACACATCAACGGCGTGACTCTCATCAACGCAGTAGATGTCCACTTCGGGCAGCCATGAGCGAATTCGAGGCCTGGCCAATATTTCCCGTATCCATGCTGGAGCTTGCAAGATGCGGGACAACGAAAATCTACGTGAGTGTGATGGCCGCAAGGTATAAAGCGGCGGAGATGCCCATCGAAATCGGAAAGGCACATCAACACACTTGACCAACTACAACACAACACAAGTCACCTTTCCCTCTCATCGCAAACATGCACTTCTTTTCCACTCTTGCGCTCGCCGCTCTCGCGCTCGGAGCTTCTGCTTCTGCTCTCATCAATGCAGAGCCCGGAGCTGAGACCGGCCTGGAAAAGCGCGATAACCCACCCTGCACCCCATGTCCGGGCGGAGACGACAGATGGCGATCAACCTACGTCTACGGAAATCCAGGTGAGCAGTCCGCGACTGCCGGACCAATGGCCAAGCTGACGAACGACAGGTCCCGCTGAACCACAGCTCGTGATCTACCCCCCAGGCTGGCTTCCTAAGGCAGCCGGCACGAAGGGATACGTCTGCTATGAGTATGTCCTGTTTGCCAGCTCTCTGATGCATGTTCTCTGACAAAGCCTCTTCGTGCAGTCTCGCCAAAGGCGTCAGTTGGCACGGAGGCGGGATCACTGAGCCATACGGCAACTGGCGACGCACGGACGGCACGTCGGTGTATTGCTGGACATACTGGCAGAGTACGATCCAGTTCATTGGACCAGACCTGACGGTGAACTCGTACCCAGCGTGAGTGAAATCCAGTGCAGCAGGCTCGCTGCTATGAGTTGAGAATGTGGGCTGACTCCTTCCGTTCACTTGCAGACACTGTACAGTCTGGAACTATGTGTCGGGTGGGAATGCCAGAGTCAAGATCGGTGGCAGATTGGCCCTTTCTGGCGCGGGAGGGCGGAACAACTTGTGCTCTGGGAGCCCTCGCAATGTTGAAGTTGGTGTCATCCAGATTCTTGTGGGATGAGTTGTCATCGGCTGGGAATATCTTGTGTGCTCCGGCCTCGATCTGCTCAGCAAGTTCGTACACCGGCATCAACGGATGCTCCATGTGGTATCACTCAACCGTCATTCACGACTTCGCCGACTACGATATTGTCTTTAGGGCTGCAACAAAATTAGCATATTCGCTCGTCAAGAATCAAAGTATGTTATTTTTGTTCGTCAGATCGTGAGATCATCGGAAGAGGAAGCCCGCTGTGAAGAACCACTGAGGTCTGCAGGATCCCTCCGCTCAATTTCTCTGCAAGCCGATCCTTGCCGTCAGCCTCGTGTCCCCAGGGCGGAGTGAACGATAATCTGATCTGCCATCCTGCAGACACCGGTTCATCATGGTTCCCTTGTATGTCGAGGAAAGTCTATCGAGCCCTTTTCCTTGGAAATGGTTAATTCAAGTAGACCGAACGCCGCATCATGAACCATTGTTCGATACATCGAGACTTACCACACCTACCTCGCAACGATGCGCTTCCTTTCCGTCTTTACGCTCGCCGCTCTCACCTTTGGCGCTTCTGCTCTCGGCATCGAGCAGCGTGAAGAGACACATCTCGAGAGCCGTGCTCTGCCGCCGTGCGCGAGGTGTCCTGTCAACGGTAAGACTTGATTGCAGAAGACGGTCCAGCTCAGTCCAGGGCCATTTCTCCGGCCACAGTAGCAGACCTCAGCTTGTGTCCGCACCTCGTGTTTGCACATTAGCTGACCCTTATCACAGATGGATACTGGCTCTCGCACTTCCGACCTGGCAATCCCGGCCCACCCGAAAACCAGGCGGCCGTCTACCACCCAGGCTGGCTTCCCAGAGCAGCCTTCACCAAAGGATATGTTTGCTACGCGTAAGACCTCTTCGCCATCGCTCTCCAGCCCTTCTGACAGATGTTTGCAGTCTCGGTCCCGGCGTCTCCTTCTCCTCTGGTGGCCTGCGCCCGCCCTACGGCCACTGGCGACGCTCGGACAACACACAGGTCATGTGTTGGCATTACTGGCAGAGCACTCTGCAATTCGTCGGTGCCGACGCGACGGTCAACTCGTATCCCGCGCACTGTACGGTCTGGATTTTGACGAAGGGTCCGGCTGCGAGGGTTAAGGTCGAAGGAGTCCAAGGAGAAGCACCGTCATTCCTGCCGGAAGGCAACAAGGTGGAGGGTTGCTATGGTAGCTATAAAAACACTGATGTGGGATTGATCAGCATCTGGTTGCAAGAGCCGTAGGAATAGATGTGGTCGTTTGAGAGGACAAGAGCCGGACAAGAACCGCAAGACGCTGCTGTGGATCTCAGTGTGGCCACGATGGCAAGGCATATACATTTCTCGCCCTCGATACAGCCGAGAATCTCAAGTTTCTCGTTGAAGTCCAAGTGATCCGTACATACTCTCACGCAAGCTTCTTCCTCGCTGCTTGGCTTTCCAATCAAATAAACCCAGACAAATTTTTCGAAGCACATTGACAGGCATGGCACGCGAGCCGGCACTTCAGCAGCCTAGCGCAGGTACCCGAGATCAAGCAACAAGGATGAAGCAGACAAAGCCGGTTCGAATTTCGCACGTTTCCATCGAGGTCTTTCCTTGCTCGGATGTGGTCAAGTACCGACGCCGGTGGTACGAGCGTGTGAAAGCTGCGTAGAACTAGCCCTGGGTTGCTAAGTCGCTCGTGCACTGGACTGATCTTTTGGTGGTGCTGGTGCTCTACCCGGCGGTTCAAGGTATTCCTCGTGGCAGGGATCGAGACGCCAGACCCCATTCTGGTTTGTGACGTCGCCGACAGAATTGTCGTATCGTTCCCGCCGGCGTCGACCTGCGCGTGGCTGAGTCCTGGGCGATGGCAGCGCTGGTCTCGGGCAGGGATCGACCTATGTGTGTGAGTTATATCGTGTGTATCGATGGTTTTCGAGGGTTGGTGTGTATCAATGGAAATGGGTAAGGTTTTGTGAGCTTAGTCATTACCCGATCCGGCTAGACTGCCTCAATTAGGAAGGAGCAGAGATTTCAAAACGCGGGGAAAAAACTAAAGGAGTTTCCAGCCCTCTAATTAGTCGGTACTTTTATGCTCTTAATCGATTCTTTAAAAACCGTGCGATTCGTTTGTGCGAGTAACAAATATCCGCAGGCGTGCTAAGAACTGTCTTCCTTTAGAATTTAACCCTTATCCGTTTACTAACATTCTAGCTTATTCCTTAATATTACTAGTAGCCGTCTTACGTATTACCTGCTCTTGCACGCTAAACTCGAAGAATTCCTTAAGCGTCTGCTAAATGTTCCTTTGTGCTATAGCATCGCGCGGCTTATCTAAGTTATTAAGGAAGCCGAGCAGCTCCTTATATAAGTCTAGTATCTTATTAAACTCCTGCTCTTGCTCCTTCGTTATACTCGCCTTTAGCTTATCGTCTAGGCCTCTCTTTCTCTTGCGCTTATCGGTAAGGCTATCGAGGCGGTTGTTATATTATCGCCGCACGCGGCTGTTAAAGTAGACGGTAAGAAGTCGGTCGAGCTGCTCTAGCGTAAGTCGATTGCGAAGGCGCGTATAGATAAGTCTAAGGGCGCTAAAGGTGCGCTCGGCAGTAGTAGTGTTAGCGCGAGTACTCGCAAGGCGTATAGCATATCGTAAGAGCAATAGCGCTGCGAATAAACGATTAGTCTAGAAGCTAAGTATATCGAGTTCCTAGCAGCGGTTAGCAGTATTAAAGACGCCGTCCTTGCGGAAGAAGGAATAGAGCTGCTTCTTAATCGCCTTCTTGTCGTCCTTATTGTCGACAGAGCCTCTAACCGCTCTAACTATACGTGTAAGTTTGCCTTCTTCCTGCTCTTCCTTCTTCGTCTTTATACGCTATAGATTAAGCTAGTAAGCAGCCTAATAGTTATCTATAAGCTAACGAAGTTGCTGCTCTTCGATGCCGGTAATAGTCGCCTTACTCTTGCGTAACTACTAAATGTTCGTGTCGCCCTAAATAATGTCCTGCATAGGCGCGTTTATTATCGTCTTCTTCTGCTTTATTAGTATAGCCTGCATCTTTAGCTATCGTAGCACTACCTTCTCTATTATAGCGCCGTCTAGCTGCGCGTCTACGACTAAGCCGTAAAGCGGCTTAAGGATATCTATAACCTCGTTTATGTTATTCTAGTATGCGCGGTCGTTAATAGTAGCTTTAATCTTATCCTTTAAGGTGCACGCAGGATCCTCTATTAGGCTAATTAGTGCTGCTATTAAGCGCTTTAATAACACGAAGAGGTTGTAGACGGATACCTATCGAGTGTTACCTGCGAGCATAATAGTCTATGTCCTAGTATAAATCGCTAGCTAGTGTCTTCGGAGCAGCACCCTTATCGCCTTCTTATATAAGAAACCGGTCGCGATCTGCTGTAAGAGGTTATACACTATCTTAAAGAATAGAAGCTTAAAGATGTTACGGATAAGGAGGTTAATGCTATAAGCATTATATAGCACGTAGATAATATAAGCTATCTCTAGGTTACTCTTAATTATATCGAAGATAGCTAACTACGTGTTGCAGGTGTTAAATGCGATAGAGCTAACCTTGTAAAGGCTGCCGCCGCACAAGTCTTTAAGGAAGCCCTTAAGCTATATAAACTTAGCCTCTGCGCCGGTATCCTTTATAGCATACGTGCCGACGGTATAGCAACCTGTCGAGTCTATATATAACACTGTTATAACGCCGTCCTTGTTGCTATCCGTACTGCCGTCTACCTATATATCTACGCTATTACTAACCGCGATGCTCCTTCTTACTCTATCGAGAATGTCGGCGTAGGCTCGTTCGAGCAGAACAGTGCGGATCTGCTTCTCGTGCGGAGGGTAGTAGTTCGGTCGGATAGCATTAAGGAACTCGTAAACGGCCGGATGCTAGAAGAAGGTAAACGGAAGGTTAGCCTTATAGACTATACGCGCTGCTAACTGCTCGAGTGTTATGCCTGTTATTAGATCGACTAGTAATTTAGAGAAGGCGATTGTAGCCTAACCGGTAGTAGAGGCCTGTATTAATGCCGGTTTAGCGGTGCGAATAGGACACTCTTTATAGTACCTCTCCTGCCTCTCCTTAAAGTAAGTCTCTCGATAGCTATAGTGCTTATATATAGCAAGCTTCCTCTTGCCTAGCCGTAGTACTAGCACGAAGTTAAGGTAGATTAATAATAATAAAGGTAGTGCTATTAGTGTTATTGCTTAAGGAGAGAACTCGAGCTAGCAACTTTAGCTTGTAAATCCTCGCTAAGCTTAGATCCTCGAATATTAATATCGACTTTAAAGGTCTATAATATAGGAAGTTATATATCGATTTTGTTTATTTTTATTTTATACGAAAGGTGTAGCTCGGCGCTTTCTGAATTAGTCTTAGTCTTATAAATGTGTTAAGGTTTAATTATATTGCGGTATTGTGAAGTTTTAATTAGACTTAAAGGATACAAAAAAGCTTAGCTTTCTTTTTACTGCTTCTAAACAACAGCTTCTCTATAACTAGAAACTATAATAGTTGTTGCATCTAGAGAGATAAAAGGCTAGTTCTTTTCCTGCTAATATGCATGCATTTAGGGCTACAATCTAATTAAAAAAGTATATAGATATCTCTTTAGATGCAACTTCTAATATAGCACTTATAGCTCTTATTATAGGGCAAACGATGCTAAA
>AFIR01000687.1:0-58669 GCA_000223685.2 Zymoseptoria pseudotritici STIR04_4.3.1
CCCTGTCCCCCTCCCAAGCCCCCCTGCCCCAAACCCTCGCGACGAAAAGTGGAGCCCGATCCTCAAGGTCAAAGACGGCGCTCAGTATACTTCGCGACAGATCAAAAACAAGAAAGTCCTCCATATTCCAAACATCACCGACTCTTTCTTTCTCCCGTAACTTTCTTCGGAAGGGATAAAGGAAGATGGATGAGGGGTGATGGTGGTTGGACTACCTGCCGATGGGCTTTGGACCGTTTGTTGGCGCTGCGTTTCGGATGGCTTTTCACCTTCAGGCAACCTTTCGGGGGACCCTGTGGGTGGACCACCCTTCGGGTGGGGAGAGCCGTGACTCTGATTTCCTCTTTTGAGGGTGTCTGAGGGGGACGTGGTGTTGATCTGAGGGGGGTCGGTACATTTCTTTCGAGGACGATGGGCGGGGAGTGGTGGCGGTGGTTGGAAGAGTGGTCAGAGTGAGAAGAAAGCGCAGCGACATATCGGAGATCATAATGGGTCACGAATGAAATGCTCACGACGGTTTGTGGGACTGGTCTTTTCATTTCGTTCTCAAACTGCTTTTCGTCGTACGAGCACGTCTCGTTGAAACCATCGGTCTTTTTGGAAATGCGTGTCTCGCACGCACTGCGAATTTGATCGCTGCTGAACTCCGTCGCAAAACTCCGTCGCAAAAGCACTCAAAATGACAATGTTTTGCTCGTGTTCGCTCCGTCGTGATGAGCGAAGAGACAGCGCTCTCTCGTGGTCCTGACGCTGTTGGGCCACGTCTCTGCATCTTCGCGCGCGACGGTCGTGCCACTTCATCCCTCCTGCTCGTCTTCGGCGACTTCGGCCTCCATCAATCCATCCTGCTGGTCTTTGGCAGCCTCCGCCTCCACGACTCCTTCCTCGCGGACCTTGAACACCTTACCCTTGAGCTTGAAAGTCTCGCTCAGATCCTCCACCACCTGCTGCTTCATTTCGAATGCGAGGATCTCGAGCTGTTTCTTCCTCTCCTCCGTCGCAGTGCCAGGCCAAATCTGTTCGTCCCATCCTTCATCGTCTGGATGAGCCCACGCTGTGATGATGTGCACGTCGACTACAAACTCGACTTGGTCTCCGAACTGAGTAAGAAGGTCCCGAGTGGTGTTGTCAAGCCGAGTCGAATAGGCCTGAACCAGGTCGACGTCGCGATGCAGACGGACAATTTGCAAATTCGGGAACTTCGGTAGGTGGTCTCGAGCAACGGTGATGTTACGGCGTAAGGAGTTGTCTCCACACGGCACGATCCAACACAATTGACGAATGTGAGGCGCTAGGTGGGCTGAAGGGTACTTCGGAATATTGTCCCAAAGGCTAGCTGCGAGGACTTGGACGTTCTCGTAAAGGACGGCAGAAGCTTCGTGATAGAGCTGTCGGGACGTCCGCAAGATCTCAAGGTGGACGTCTTGGCTGTGATTGGAGCAGAGGCAGCTGCGACTCCTGCTGATGAACGTCCGGATCTGGGAGCTGACTGGCTTGCATGTGCTGGCGAGGAAGCCGGATCCGTCAGTGCAACCTTCGAACGAGCATTCGACGTGTTTGATGGGGGGCGCAAGGACGAGCAGCGTGTAGATCGGAATGCGCAACTCAGCAGGGATCCGCATGAAAGGTGACCGCTCGACGACCATCTCTCCCTCCAGCATGCCATCGGTTGGAACGCTTGCTGAATCGGCCAGTGGCATAGTCGTTTCGCCCTTCTCGGAGACCATGGCCAGAGGTGCGATTTTGATCTTGGTCGCCTCATTCGGCGAACTGAGCGGCGAGCCCGGTCTCTTAGCGACGCCATCGTTCTGATCGCTGGATGAGTCCGTCATTGTGGTGGTGTTTGTGTCGAAGTTCGGAGTCGATGCGCGCAAAAGTGAGTCCATACTGGCGATGTGCGGTGTCTGGACGGTGGTGATGAAGTTGGTGTTGTGCGGTGAAAGTCGGCGTTTATTTTGGGAAGCGGAGGAAGGGACGGAGCGGTGGACGCTTTGGGCGGCGGAGCTTAGCTTAGCGTGCATGTGACTGGACAGCGGGGCGGAGAGCTCCAGCTGTTCGCGACATCACTTTGACTTTTGCATGAGATGACGGACGTGAGAGACAATGATGACTTTCGATACGTACTGTACACCGTCTTCTACTCACCACAGAATCGCAGGTTCCCTGGATCTACAAATCGTCCTTTTCCAAGCCCGGCGACTTCTCGTACTGACTCTTGATCACATCCTTCTTCGCGCTCTCGACCGCCTTCACGAACTTCTCTCCCGACTTCGGATCGTGGAGAAACAGATGGTCCTTTACCAAGCGCTGCGGCGTCTCGCCCATCCATTGGAAGAGGGAAAAGTCTTGGAACTCATCTGGTGGAGATGTCAGTACTTGGACTCGGGATACTGGTGGAGGAAACGACATACCTGCACGAAAGATCTCCAGCACCTCCAATGGCTCATCATCGCTCAGATTCTCGATGAAGTGGCCCATGTTGCGTGGCACGACTCCCACGTCTCCTGCCATGTAGTCGAATGTGCGAGCATTCCCCTCAGCGGCGAAGATCGTGACTCGGGCGCGGCCTTTGAGGAAGAAGGACCTGGCCATATCATATCAGCGTTGCATGCATCAGAAACTTCTCATCCAACACTCACCACTCATCAGCATTAGGATGCCAGTGCATCTCTCTCAGCGCACCAGGTTCGATATCAAGATGCGCCGCCGCGATAGTCTTGGAGATGGGAAAGTTCTTGCTGTCCACAATCCTCGCTTTACCTCCACTGCCGTGCACTGCAGGCGTCTCAAGCATGTGATGAGTATACATGTGCTTGGACTTCTTAAACGCAGCAGGCTTCTCCTTCTCGATGGAGTCAGGCACAGATCCGCGGAAGATGTATTTATCCTTCTCGTGAATATTCGCAAAGATCTCCGGAGGCAAGCGGAAGTTCTCCGCCACAACAGCTTTGGGCGTGTGCTCGATCCACTCGTTCAGCAGGAACGTGGAGTCTTCGGAGAAGTTGCCGTCGTCGAAGACCAGGAGGAACTCCGTGCCGTTCTCGCCGAGGCCTTGCAGGGAATGAGGGTGGCCGGATGGGAAGTACCAGAGATCACCGGCTTCGAGGTCATCGATGAAAGAGCCGCCTTCGATATCGAGAGCTGTGACGCGGACTCTACCGGCGAGTACGTACGCCCATTCGGCTTCCTTGTGCCAATGAAGCTCGCGAATCACGCCTTCCTCCAATCGCATGTTCACACCGGCGATCTCAGAAGATGCTGGCAACTCACGGACAGTCGTTTGACGGGTCCAGCCACCATCTTCGATACGGATATGGGAGTCGGAGAATGACCACCTCAGATTGGGCAGAATGCCATGATCCGTGCTAGGAGGACGGACAAGATCCGGATTCTGACGGTCACGATCGGCATTGACGGGTCCTAGAACGCTGGTTCCAAGTCCATTTCGCTATATCATCGTCAGCGTCGGCTACGTCCATCGATGAACCACATGAACATACACGAGGCGAAGGCTGAACCCCATCCCCATAAGTATCATGTTTCCGATCATACAAATCCTTCTCAAACGGATACTTCGCCTGCGGATGTCGATGATGTGATGGCAGCGGATGTTGTGTTTCCACCAACGCCTGTTGCTTCTCAATGGCAGCAGGAGCAGGAGCAGCGGACACAGCGCTCAGCAACCAAGTGGCCGCACACAGCAGCTCAGAAGTGTACATGTTGACGCGTACCTATCGCAGATGGACAAGATGGAGTATGGTGTGAAGCATTGGTTTCAGGCGGAGGGGAGCTCTTTGAAGCTCTCGTGCAAGGCTCCGTCATACCCGCTCTGTCCGCCCGCTTGTTACAGATCTTGGCCGACGGGCGATGTGCTCACATATTCGGAGATGCCACCGGGACGTCAGCAATCGCGAGCAGTTGCTTCTGCCCGCAGTCCGATGGTACGTCGATTATACATTGGGCTCATTGGCAATCGGTGTCTCTGGCATGTCGGAAGACTCTCTCTTCGCGTGCAACTCCGGGCTTCCCTGGTCGATGTGGACGGTGAAGAGAGCAGCCAATCAGAACGCTGTATTGAGATCCGCTTTCTCCTTGGCGGTTAGGGCTTCGGCAGTAGTACGAGCAGTGAGTTGAGTGAATCGAAATTCCCGTCTCCAATCGATTCTCCACGCAGACATTGACATTTTGGTTCAGATTCATCATGGACATCATCATTGTGCTACGTGGGCGAGAAGATGAAGCGGTCTGCAGACGGCTGATGGCTGCGAAGGTCGCTTGAACAATTCTCCGCAGAGCTACAACATGGTTTCATATCAAATCGTGCAAGCGCTTGCATGCCGGATTCAAACCAGGACTCCCGTTGATCACGGATGCTGGCGCAACCTTCACATCACATTCAAATCGACTGCGGATAAGCTTCCGGCCATGGGTTGGATCGTCAGATCGTGGTGGTTCGCTCAAGCTTTGCCACGAGCCCCTCACGCCTGCTAACAGTTCTAGCTGGAGCTTGACGGCAGGGAAGCTCGAGAAGCAAGATTGTTTGAGATCCAGGCCGCTTTGGGCACGTCGCTTGAATGCAGCTTTGGTGGCGTTCGATGCTGTGTCGTCGTGAAGACCATGCCACCGGCTCGCTGCGGTATCACACCACGGACTTCAATATGCCCCAAGGCGAGTCTGCCCAACCCTGCCTTACCAACCTACCAACCTGGCCTGCTTTCCCGGAGGACTTCCGCTCGCAAGCATGTCGTCCGAGCCACCTCCGCCGCTGATTACATTTCACATGCGAATCGGCCCCAAAGCACACCTTTCGCCGCGTGAGGAGATCCGTTCAAGCTCAAGGTTTAAGTCCTTAGCACCACCCAAGAACCATGTCGATCACATCCGTGCGAGCCGCAACGTTTAACCGAACCTCACGCTATGCGCTTCGAACTCAGCCCCGACCAATGCCCTGGACATCATGCATATTGCTGCCGTTGGTCCACTGGTCCGGAGCAGAGAGACTTGGGTATCTCCGTACCAAGCACGCAGTGCAACACCTGCCGCGACCATCTTGGTTGTGATCTGCTCCAACCGGTGCACAACTCTCGCGGCTTCCTTGCATATAGACTTGCGGTAAGCCTATAGCTGGGATGATAAGCTAATCGCTTTATGCTTTCGGAGGAGATGGTGTACGTACCACTGACGACCAGCTCCCCCATGCGTGCGTGGCGAAGGTTTCAAACGAATGAGGAGAATCGAACGAAAGTCACAAAAGTACCTCGTGGGAGCCGGGATGTCTGGAGTAAGCTGTCAGATATTAGGTATCACCTCCGATCTCCTCAATTTCGACCTCTTTCAACATCTTTCGGAGGTACTTTCGTATCTTCTTTCTGACCTTGTTCCTGAGTTTCTGGCTGCATTTTCGTTGCACAAGAGAGGACGTCTCTCACTCCTCACTCATCATGGCCAAGGTCGTCAACCGCATGGTGAACGATGTCCGAACAGACTATACCTGGAACCGAGTCGGCCGACTCGCGAAACAGGGCATCAAAGCCACGCCTACAACAGCCGCTCACTACGCGCTCGACAAAGTGCCCATCGTCGGCTGGCTGCCACGATACAATTACAGATGGATCATCAACGATGTAATTGCTGGTCTGACAATCGGCCTGATGCTCATCCCGCAGAGTCTGTCTTACGCCAAGATTGCTACGATCCCGGTCGAATACGGTTTGATGTCGAGTTGGGTACCGCCGTTGCTGTATACGTTTATGGGATCAACGAAAGGTGTGTATGAGTTACTGTTCAAATTGGGACTTTTCGTTGACAGAAGCAACAGATCTCTCCACTGGACCGACTTCGCTGCTGGGCTTGACTACCCATGAGGTGATCAAGTCTATCGGGACCGATGAGTATACTCCACAACAGATTGCTTCTGCGGTAGCAATGTGCATTGGCCTGTACGGTATTATCCTTGGGTTCCTCAACCTTGGATTTCTGCTTGAATTCAGTACGTCGAACCTGTCACGGCTCCATATTCACAATCTAGAGCCTACTGCTGACACGATCCACAGTCTCCCTCCCCGTCCTCAGCGGCTTCATCACGGCCGTGGCCATCACTATCGGTCTCAATCAAATGGACTCCCTCCTCGGAGAAGACAACGTGGGCGACGGAGCAGCAACGCAAATCCACGACATCTTCCAACAGCTCCCCAACGCAAATGGCTACGCCTGTGCCATCGGCTTCGGCGGCATCATCTTCATGACCATCCTCGAAAAAGCCGGCAAGCGATGGGGAGACAAGTACAAAATCGTCTGGCTGCTCTCCATCACGCGCGCCTTCCTTTGCCTAGTCGTCTTCACCGGTATCAGCTACGGCGTGAACAAGAAATTCGGCACCGACAGCGATCGCTACCTCTTCGAAGTCGTCAAAGTCAAGTCCTCCGGCATCGCGACACCCGAAGTCCCCTCCTCCGCTCTCATCTCCAAAACCTTCCCACGCAGTATCGCCGCCTTCGTCGGTTCCGCTCTCGAGCACGTCGCCATCGCCCGCGCCTTCGCCGTCAAGAACAACTACCAAAGCGACCAGACGCAAGAACTCTCCTACTACGGCGTCACCAACTTCGTCAACTCCTTCTTCCACTCCATGGGCGTCGGCGGCGCCATGTCCCGCACCTCCGTCAACTCCCAATGCAAAGTCAAATCCCCCTTATCCGGCATCATGACCGTCGCCGTCGTCCTCATCGGCATCTTCGAAGTCTCCGACGCTCTCTACTGGATCCCCAAGTCCACCCTCGCAGCCATCATCATCACCGCCATCTGGCCCCTCATTCAACCCCCCTCAACCTTCTACCGCTACTGGAAAACCTCCCTCGCAGACTTCATCTCCAGCATGATCGCCTTCTGGGTCTGCCTCTTCGTCAGCACGGAATACGGTCTCGCAGCAGCAGTAGGCTTCAACATCGTCTACGTCCTCCTCCGACAAGTCTTCACAAACGCCCAATCCATATCCTCAAACAACGACGTCGAAGTCTCCCAACTCCTCCCTCTCACCCCAGCCCACCCATTCACGATCCCCGAAGACGTCCGCATCTTCCGCTTCAAAGAATCGTTCTTCTTCCCCAACGCCCACAGAATCAAAAGCGGCATGATGGACAGCATCCAAACCCACCACGCACCAGCCTACACCGCGCGAAACGGCGCCGAAGCAGAACGAAACTGGTCCGTGCAAAGCGAACGCCACGTAGCTCGTCTACGGAGGAAAATGAAAATCACCGACCCCTCGAGCTTACCTCCAATCCACCTCGTGGTCATGGATTTCACACGCTGCAATCACCTCGACACCACCGCCGTGACGCAATTGAAGCAGTTCGTCGCGGAGTTGAAATTGTATGGTGGGAAAGAGGTGGAATTGAGGTTTACGGGAATGTCGGATTATGTGTGGAGTCGCATGTCGAGGGCGAGGTTTGAGGTTGTGGATGAGGAGGATGGTGGAGAAGGTGAGGCGGTGAAGCATTATGGGAGTTTGGCGAAGGCTGTGTTTGGGCCGAGGAGGAGGCGGGATAGTGAGGATGTTGGTGGGGATCTGGAGAAGAAGGGGAATGCGGTTGAGGAGATTGAGGAGGTGGAGCAGAGGGTTTAGGCTTTGAGTACTCGCCGACAAAATGGAGGTTTGGGGTATGATGATTTGATCTTGATAGATTTTACGAACTTTATGATACATTTTAACGACCAGGAGTTGTAGGGTCATTTCGGCCAATGCAATCAGCTCTGTGCGTACTCTCCTCTCGAAGGACGTCGTTTCCTAGAGCTCTCGAGAGCACGATGCCGTGATGTGTTGTAAGAGCTTGCTATTGGCATGGCTGATGTGTCGATTTTGGAGAGAAACGAGGAGAGGGAGGCCTGCTTGCCACGGTCGATGGCAACGCCAGCTCCGAAGCTCTCCTCTATTGCGGACCGCTGTGTCGTCAAACGAGTCGTCACCAGACAGACCAACTTCAAGTGGTCGAAAGATGACGAGGGTCATCACGAAGCGTGCCAGACATGCACGAATTCTTGCTCGTTGTGCCTGCGTTAGGAACCAGGACAATCATCAAGACTCGTTGTTGTTGCGCTTCCGACGGCGGTGCACGATCAGAAAACTCCAGAGCCAGAGGAGATTCCCTTCTAGCAGCGCGATGAAGCGCTCAAGTCCACGAAAACAAAGGCGGCGCTGTGGAGATGAGGAGCGGGAGCACGAATTCTTGTTGCGGCGGCAGCGGTATCTTTGCATTTACGAGCGGCTCGCTCTGGGACACAAAGCATCATTGTGGTGAGTATTCTCTGAGTGAACGTGGCCTGGGATCATACGAAATGCTGAGAATTGCCTACCGAACTGAGCAGATCTTCGTCTACGTGTCCTGCCATCTGTATTCGTTCCGTGCCCAACATCCACCATTCATCCCAGCAACGCTCGATGCAGCATGTATTGCTCGATCTCAATGTCACTAAATGGCCTCAGGAGTTCTCGCAGCTGCCGCTGTCGATCAAACTCCCGCTGGCCCTGCCTCATCATGACCATCAAAGCAGCCACGACGCTGCCCTTGAATTGCTCAAGCGTCCAACGTCTGATTGGACGCGTGCTAGGTTTTCGAATAACTTCGGGCTTGGGTTCTGGTGGAGGACGCTGACGAAACTGTATGATGTCGAGAAGACTCTCGATATCCTCCCCACTCCTGGCCTGTGACCATGCTCGCATCATCGGAGCCAGGTGTTCAGACCACGCCTGGGGATTGTAAAAGCCGTTGCCGTTGCTTCCATGTATCACCAAGGACTTCAAGCCGTGCAACCACCCAAACTCTTGGAATACCGACGATAGATCACCGCGCGGGATATTTCGTAGTTCGATCTGACGCATGAGCTGACAGTTGTCACTGTCGAGCTCGCCCAAAAAGCGGATGCGGCCCCCCATGCCGATTACTCTCCTGAACATGAATGTGTTCGATCCGTACAGGATCGACGTGGCTTCGTTGCGGATCGCTTTACATGTGGCGAGGAGATTGGGGTGGAGGGGACCAGCGGCGGGTTCGACCATATTCAATATCGGTTGACCTCCGGCCAAAAAATGGCATTGAACTTCAATACGCTCGTTGGAATGGAGACAAAGCTGATAGATCTCGTTCCGAAGCTCAGCGGAGAGCTTGAAAAAGCCAGTCGGTTGCGATGTCGAGACCTGGTGAAGAGTGGGAGCTGCCAGCTGCTGAGGAGGAGGAGGGTCCGTAGACGTGGTCGTTGTGATCGATGGAAGCAATGCCGCCTCCTGGTCGTCTGCATGACCAACGCTGGATGCCTTAGCCTTCGCATCTTTCGTAGATGATCTGGTCTTCACCATGATGAGAAATGTGCGTCGGCTGGATGTCCAAGGTATGACTGATTGAGTTGTTGGAGTTCTGCTCGGTGGTTGGAGGTCGGAGGGAATGATATGTGTTGAAGAAGAGAGTGTTTGCTGGCCTTTGGAGGTGGAAGAAGCAAGAAGCTTTGAGTGGAGACCACCGGTCAGGAGAAGTTGTTCTTTCTCATTGTAGTGAACACGAGATCCTTCCGGCGCTTCAGCAGTACTGCCTTCAATCCGGCCGTGATTGCATCCCTGAGCTGTGTGGGCCGTGGGTGGTTCATCTTTGGCCATAGCTTCAGTGGTTTCAGAATGATCTCAGCGTCCGCTTCTTGTCTTGAATCCTGCCACGCTTTCACCATCGGCACCAACTGAGAGACCCATGACTTTTCGGTCTTCCGTCCGTCGTGGATCCATCTGCCCAAAACCAGAGACTCCACTCTATCGCACTGTCCCAAAGCCGCAAGTATGTGAGGCAGCTGCCCGGTCTGAGCGTCTATCACCTCGACGTGACGAATGTTGTGACATGCAAGCTGGCCCACCGCGTCGAAGAAAGTCCTTCCACCCTTGAAGATGTTTCCGAACTGGGTGCTTGAGAATCGATGGGATCCGTACAGCACTGGCGTTGCCTCAGCGTGGATGAGATTGCAGGTTGCAAGCAGGCTCGGGAACAAAGGTATGGACTGCTTGGGAATAATCGTCTGGGTGTGGGTGGTACGAAACCAAGACGGTTTTGGTCCCATCTTGAGATAAATACCGATGACTTCGTCACTTCGCAAGCAGAGCATGTAGATTTCGTTGCGCAGCTCCGGCGACAGATCGAGGAAGCCGGTCGATGATGATGAAGCCAGTGGGATGGCCATGGCCTTTGAAGTCGAGTCGCGGGAGTCGATACTCGTAGCACCGATGGTAGTGTTCTGTTTCGTTGCTGACGTCTCTCCTGCATCTTCGTTCTCTGGAGCCTTCATGTTTCGCTCTGTTGGCTGTGTGGTCGCCATGATGGTATGACCCCGGAAGCGCAATCGAGGACGGTGAGGAAGTGTAAGCAGTCTGAGGCGCTGCTCCGCAGATGATGAAGTTGGTATGCGAGATGTAAAGTTGGAGGAAGTGAAGTGGACTCAGAAATGGGAAAGAGTAAGCCGATCACAAGCGCGGCGCTAGCCATGCAAGCGAACTGCGCCAAAGCTGTCCCGCCTCGAAGTGAAGACGACAGTTCACTTCCATCTCTTCCTCCCAACTCCTGACCATGGCTACGATAGCCATGCCGTTCGGTCATTGTCGTTTGTGATTGCGGAAGCGACTTGACCCCTGCTTACGACGATACGAGCACCGAGAAATGGTTGACATGCCCCTGAGAATGATCGGAGCGTCAGCTAAACATGAAAAGGTCGATCAGCATGATCCATATACGATCTAAGATGCTGTGAAAGTGTCATCTCACATGAGGGCACAAAATGTAGCGATTGTAGGAACGCCTTCTCCAACATCTTTCTCCATCCCTACCAATACAGGGGTACTGAGTTCATGGCACTCGAATCGGCCTTGATAATGACCAGCGGATAGATATGGATTGTGGCAGTTTCATACCCAAGCACTCGTATTTGTGGACTCGTGCGTTTCCACCCGTGCTGATTGAAAACCGTTCGATTGACCGAAACCGGTATGCAGAGCGGAGAGGGACCGAGTGCAATAAGAAAGAGTGGCGATGCTGCCACTCGTGCTCCAGCTCCAGCTTTGGCACATCAACTCCGATGGTAGTAGCCTGGATGTCGGCGGTCGGAGAGCGAGGCTGAGCTAGCGACACTCTCTTGCCAATGCAGTCTTGAGACTCTCCGACGTACGCCAGCAATTCACCGAGCTGCCTCTCAATATGACTCTGGATCCGGTGCTTCACTATGGTACCCCTTCCAAAGCACCTCAACAGCAACACCCTCACTCCTATCTCCCAGCGCCTGCTCCAACTCTCCTCTCATCTCATCGCACCGCCTCTCGCATTCACTCTGCTTGAAAACACTACTAAACTCCCCCGGCCCGATCAAACACGAAGTATTGAGATACACAGCGCCATGTTGAACGCTCGTCATCTCAACCGCAACTTTTTTAAACGCCGAAATGGCCGAGAACATCTTCACCAGGCGGCTTGCGAAGACGACCGTCCTGATCCACTCCCTCCCATAAGAGCGGAATCCGAAGAACAGCTGCAGTACTTCCAGCTGAGGATAGTCGTCCTCGCTGAACGGGAAGAAGGCCTCTTTCGGCATGTACCACCCTGGTCGGGTGCGGACGCTCATGCTGCTAAGGTAAGGTTTCGCTCTGGCTGGGAACCGGGCACGCTTCCACAGAATCTGGTCTTTCGGCTGATGTGATGGATTTGGTAGTTCGTTTTCGTACGTCCAGCCCAGATCCGAGTAAGACCAGAGGACTGTCTTCGCTTCCTGGTAGATCTGCTTGTTGACGCACAAAAGAGCAGTACGGGTCTTTACGAACTTCCGACCCACAGTCTCCGGATCTTCGGTCTCGCGCTGGGATAGAAGACTTCCGGGAATGTCGGTGTGGATGGTCAACTCGTGCTCCGTTGCCCAGAGAGCTTCGTAGATATGCAGCCGTAGCTCAACTGGCAGACCCAGAAGAGTGGAACGCAGAGATGAAGTTGCTACTTTCGAGTTTCGAGTCCGAGGTGGAGTGCCCTTGGCAGGCGGAGCACGGCGAGCTCTCTTGCGAGAACCAAAAGCTCGGTGAGCAACCATTTCTGTTCAATAGCTGGCGGAGCGACGGAATCAAAAGCTGGGTGTGTTGATGTTAGAAGACCTCAACCGTGCTTGGGAATAAGGAAGGTGGAAGAGAAGATTCAAGATGAAAGACGAAATGAGACGTGGGAAGATACGATCCGTGACAGGGATACGAATCCTGGCGCTTAATGAAAGTTTAACTGGTGAAGTGAAACCCGAAGGCTTGCTGCCTGTTCAAGATCCTCCCCTTGCAGGTTGCTCTCTCAGCTCAGTACGGTGTGGTGCCCTGACTCCAAAGCACCTCGACTGCAACGCTCTTCCTCATGAGTCTGAAGTCCGCCTCCAACTCCTTCTGAACCTTGTCACAGGCTTGCTCGGCGGCAACCCGATTCTGATCAGCGTCGTCGTGGATCGCGATGTATTTCCGGTTGACGACGAGCTCAACTGCGACTGTCTTGAGTCTTGCGTTCGTTGAACACTTCCCCACGAGCTCGGAGATGGCGGCCTCATCGGGTCCTGGGTTATTCCACCATCTGCCGTCATGTTTGATGACCAGCTGAAGCTTCTCCATGCTCGGATAGCCCTGAGGTGCGAATGCAATGGAGTAGAGCGGACGCAAGACCACTTGCAGTGTAACACTCGTGATATGAGCGCTGGCACTGGAGGTCGGGAACTTGTAAAGCACGGGCCATACCGCTCCTACATCGTCTTGCATTCTTCCGTACATGCACCACAGACCCAGCGCCGAATTACTGTGCATGATTGTGACAGCCTCATTGTAAATCTGCTTGTCCACGCAAAGAAGCGCGGTACGATTGCGGTCGATGTCATCGAGCGATCGCTTCGTCTGGCGCTGTGAAACTCTGCGCTGAGGATCGTCGGTGTGGATGGTGTACTTCCGGGCCTTGGGGATCCACAAGGCCTCGTAGATGCTGATTCGAATTTCTGGGGCGATGCCTTTGAGGCTGGCTCGTAGACTGTGGTGGACTGGAATGGCCTGAGCCTCGTCGGTGATGCTCAATGAGGACAATGAAGGCCATTCGCCGGGCATCTTTTGCGGGAGACTGTGCTGCAGCAGAGGTCAGTAGATGAACACTTCGTGAAGTGAAGATCCCATCGCCACTCACAGTGCGCGAATCGGTACGAGCAATGTCCGTGTTGTCCACCGTAGCAGATTGGCCATCCGGGTCTGCGGCTGGGCGCCGACTTGCTGAGGCCATTGCAGATCGTTGCTGCGCGTTGCGAATGTGGTGATGTGGTGATGTGAGTGAAGAGCTTCGAGTCTGAGATCTATCTTGGAAAGCTGAGAGTGCGAGCAAACGGCGCACTGGGCATAACAGTAAGCGGAAAGCGGGCCGCTGCCGGGCGTCTGCGCCTTCCTGGACTTTTAGCATGTGACATAAAGTGAAGTGAATGCCTTTGTTCAATTACTTTACCTCACTGATAGATATCCGGACCTTGTGAACGATCCAATCCGACGAATGTCTATACATCCAGCATGCCTCGATGGCAACGTCTTTGCGCCTTGTGCAAAATGACTGCTGCAGACCTCCCGCATGAGAAGTACACCTTCGCAAAGTATCTCACCGCGCTTTTAGCTCCCTCGAATCCATCGTATTGTACAGGTAGACAATGCCGGACTCGTGCTCAATCCCAGCCTACAAACATCGTCCTCCACCTCCACAGCACATCGATCGCGGCGCTCTTGCCTCCCTTGAGCCGGTACCCCTCTCGTAATTCGCGCTGCAGCCTATCACAGAAACGCTGGCACATGAGGCCACCGTAGCTCCGCTCGACGTACGATGAGTATGAGAACTCAATGGCGATGCTCTTGAGATTGGGGCTGTCTGCGAACCCCAAAGCCCATCGAGTCACCATAGCAGATCGTTGATTCCAATCCATACCGTGGCCGATCTTAACCAGGAATCGTAAGTTCTCCACATGTGGGTGGCGATCGTGCGTGAAAAACTGCCCCAGAGCCGGTGACGGAGTGATCCTCCGGTGTCCGGTCTCTTGCGCCTGCAGACATATGCTCGTGATACGGGCTCCCGGTGCGGGAACGACGCTGGGGTTCCACAACCATGGTGGTAGAGTGGCTCCATCGGTCACCATGAATAGATCGGAGGTACTCTGGAGAACGGGCGTCGCCTCTTGAGAAATCTGCTTGTTCACACGCAAGAGAGCAGTGCGAGTGTTGTTGAGGTCTTCTTCTGCCCGTCGACGTTTGCGCAGCGACAGTTTGCCTGTAAGTTGATCGACATGAGTGGTAAACATGTCCTTCGTCAGAGTCCACAACGCCTGGTAAATGTGCAGACGTAGCTCAGGAGGTATTCCCATAAAGCTGGCTTGCGGGCTGAGGTCCTGCGCGGCCGGGCTCTTGGTGGCAGCAGTTGATGCCTCTGGCGGAGACCGGACTTTCGGTTCTCGGTACACCACCACTGCGCGCTCTGCATTTGGCGGGGGTACTGTAGTTGTGGACGTGTGATCTTGCTGCTTGAAGTCGTTCTTGTGGGCGAGATCAGGCTGCAATGTATGTCAGTGAGCGAAGAGATTCCGGGATAAAGATCAAGGTGAAACCCACGGTACCCGCCGCTTCACGGCGGACAGACTCCTTGTCGATGGTGGTATGCTTGGAATCCATAGTAGCGGCTTGAGTGAGGCAGCTATTGATGCAGACAATGTTGATGTGTAAACGTGGTGAACGGAGGTCCGAAGCGTTGAATGTCAAGAATCGAGAGGTCGTGGAGTCGGTCTAGAAGAATTGAAGAGAAGAGGAGAAACGAAGTGTGCATACGAGCAGCGCAAGACGGAAGACGGGCCGCAGCGCTGGTCCGAGTGTCAACATTTGTGGGGTTACGCATGTGAAGTGAATGCTTGAAGAGACTCACGCCGTAATGGCGGAAACGGACCAGTGATCATCTCGTTCGAAATTTGGTTCAAGTTTGGAATTGGTATTTAGCGTGCCTGCTGTGCTTCACTTACTGGGCTTTTGAGGTCGTGACAATGGACGACCGCGTTGATCGCTCACACAGAATCGGCTTGGCGTCTCTCACAGTCCAAGCGAACTCGTTTGCCATCATAGCTCTTTATCGCTCATCCTCCTGTACCACCTCTTCATTCCCCATCTTCCAACCCAGGCGGACCCGACTTACCCATCTGTCTCGCCTTGAGCATCTCATCGCAAAGCAACAGATTCGACGCAATGCCCGTTGAGCTCGCGATCGAATTCCTCAGCACGCGAAAGCTGTCGTAGACACCTTGTTGTACTGGATCCATCGGCTCGCCGAGTGTGAGGTCCAAGCCGGCGATGTGTCCTTCGGCGTGCTCATCTTGGAGAGTTGCAACTGAAATGCATGTCAGCAATGCCGCCCTCAAGCCATGTGGAAGGAGATAAAACTTACTGCAATCCTGAATATCATGCCCACTATTCGCCGCCAAAGTCTTGGGAATAATCAACAACGCATCCGCAAACGCCGAAACACCCCACTTCGCCTTGCCCTTGACCTGCTTCCTGAACTCATCCGAATTGAGATGTCTCGCGCACGCAATCTGGAACGCTCCACCACCGGGCACCACACTGCCGTCGACGATCATGTTGTACACTGATCTTAGTCCATCGCGGACGGCGTCCTTGATCTGAGTGATGGTGTGTGCGTTGGGTCCCTTGATGAGGATGGTGACGGACTTGGGGTCCTTGACCTCCTCGATGAATGTGTACTTCTCCTCTCCCAGCTGGTGCTCGTAGACGTGGCCGGCCCAGCCGAGGACATCGGGTGAGAGGTCGTCTGCGGAGTTTTGTGCGGTGCCGCCGCAGATGAGTTGCAGACGCTCCATGTTTCTGCGCTTGGCGCGGCGGAGGGCGAAGATGCCGTTCTTGACGAGGACGTCGAGGGAAAGCGGGTCGATGCCCTTTTGGTTGACCACGACGAAGCCTTTTGATGGGTCATCTCCGCAGACCTCCTTCTTCAACTCGACGATCTTGCGCAGCTTATCATCCACGAACCGACGCTCGCTCTCGACGAGTTTGTCCCGCTGCTCCGCGCTGGAGTAGTAGAATCCACTGTTGATCTCGCTCTTTTCGTATTCCAAGCTGACGTTGAGGGTGAGGACGAAGGCGTTCTTCACATCTTTGGGCATATCGGGATGGCGAGCGCCGTGATCTAATGCGAGACCACGGATGAGCTGGGTGTCTGCTGCTGTGCGATGTTGCATGGTCATGATCTCGATCATGTGCAGGTCGGGCTTTGCGGGAGCTTCGTAGATGGCGAGGACAGCGTCGACGATGTCGGGTGTGAGCTGCTCGGCGAGGGTGGAGTTGATCTTGGTGGAAAGCGATGTGCGGGCGACGGAGAGGAGGAGTTCGCGGTCGACTTCTTTCGGGAGTTTGAACGAGTCCAGGAATCGTAGTGTCTCGTTCTTGGCCACCTCGTATCCGTCGGTGATGACTCTTGGGTGTAGTCCCTCGCTGATGTAGCGATCTGCCTGTTTGAGCAGCTCTCCTACCAGCATAACCACACTCGTTGTGCCATCTCCGCAAATCTCATCTTGTGCAGTCGCAGCGCGGGCAATCATGACAGCTGTGGGATTTTGAATCTGCATCTCTTTCAGCAGCACGCTGCCATCCTTTGTGAGCTTGATTCCTCCTGCGCCATCCACCAGCATTTTGAGGGTTCCCGTTGGACCCAAGTTGGAGGAGAGAACATCTTTGAGGCCTTCTCCAGCATTGATGTTGACTCTGAGAGCCTCACCACGGCGTCGTGACTCCGCCTTGGGGTTGAGTAATTGTGCAGCTGACATTGTGTGTGGTGGTAGAGTGTTGATGGGTAGTGTGCAAACGGTGGTAGAAAGTTTGGGACATCAGCTCTGGGAAGCTCGCGTGTTTCCGCGTCTGCAAAAATCAGCGGAGTCAAGTCCGAAGAGCTACGGATGGTATGGGTCTCCGTAGTTCCGCGCAGACTGGATTACACGGCATATGAGGGAATGGAGAGTGAGGATGAGTCTCGACTATAAACATACTCACGAGACGATCAACGCAGCAATAAAAGTAAGGTATCCTGTTCTTCGGCTTGAACTGTATGATCTAAGCCATCGTGTACGCTCAGTCTTCAGTCGGATCACAAAGATATAGCCCACCGTACTGGACATATATTTTCTGGACCGCACTTCATTCGATCACACTCGTTCACCAATATTCACTACCGCCTATACCAACATGGATTCCGAGGAGAGGCCCACCAAGATGCGCAAGCTGGAGAATGGCGAGTCGGAAATCTCCTCAGCCAATGCTCAGTCACAAGCCGATACGACGACCACCGCACCATCAGCAGCAGCTCAAAAAGAGCAAGACATCTCCCAAGAAAAAGCCAACGATGCACCCTCAAAAAACACCGGAACCTCCCTCCCCTCCCCCACCACAACCGCTCCCCTCCTCACCTCCACCCCCTCAACCTCCTCCCCACCCCTCTCCAAATCCCAACAAAAAAAACTCAAAAAACGTCTCGAATGGGAATCCTCCGCCGCCTCCCGCAAAGCCTTCCGCAAATCCAAACAACTCGCCAAACGCGAACGTCTTCGCGCTGCCAAAGCCTCTCTCCCCCCCGCCCCTCCCAAACCCCAACCCCCACGCGCCATCCAACTCCCCATCACAATCCTCATCGACTGCGCCTTCGACGACCTCATGCATGAAGGCGAACGCACGAGTTTGAGCAGTCAAATCACGAGGTGTTACTCGGATAATAAGAATTCGGGGTTTCGGGCGCATTTGGCGATTTGTAGTTTTGGGGGGAAATTGAAGGAACGGTTTGATGAGGTGTTGAAGGGGACGTATGCGAGTTGGAAGGGGGTGAGGACTTTTTCGGAGGGGTTTGTGGAAGTTGCGGGAAAAGCGAAGCAGTGGATGTCCAGCGATGGCGGCGGCAAGCTCAAAGGTGTCTTCGATCGTCCCACGGACCCCACGGACGAAGAACTCGCAAGACTCAAAGCAGCCGGCGAAGTCGTCTACCTCACCTCCGAAGCAACCTCAGACCTGACCGAACTGAAACCCTACAGCACCTACATCATCGGCGGACTCGTCGACAAAAACCGCGCGAAAGGAATCTGCTTCAAACGCGCGACCCAAGCCGGGATCAAAACGGCGAGACTCCCGATTGGAGAGTTCATGGAGATGCAGAGTCGGAAAGTGTTGGCGACGAATCATGTGAATGAGATTATGGTGAAGTGGTTGGAGTGTGGGGATTGGGCGGCGGCGTTTGTAAAGGCGATTCCGAAGAGGAAGGGGGGGAAGTTGAAGGGTGAGGGTGGGGAGGAGGAGGATGATGCAGGTGAGGGGAGGAAGGAGGGTGGGAATGAGGAGGGAGAGGGCAGTAAGAATGGTGGTGATGATGAGGCTGACGATGGAGCTGAGGAGAGTGGCGGTGATGATGAGCCTGTGGACGAGGAGAGCAACAAGGAGCAGCAGCCGATTTCCGATGCAGGAACGAGCGCCGGTCCCGTCAAGAACGAGATTGGCGGAGAGAGTGAGCTCGAGGTCGACACGGTGAAATCGGAGCCAGTCGCGGACAGCGCTGAGCAAGGCCAGGGAGAGGCGCCTCACGCATAGGATCGGGAGAACGAATTTCTGGTAGTTCAGTTGCGATGATAGCAAAGCGAGAGCAGATGCAGCCATTCAATGCATGCAGGTCTAGGACTCCTCTTCCTTTCAATAGCGATGAAATCAGTAGTATTGGAAGGAGTGTTGCAACAACGATCACGAGAATGTTGTATTCCACTTCACCGCAGCTATTCAATCTCTCCAACTTCCCATTGCCCACCTACACCCTACTAATCCACCGACCGATCCCTCCCACTACTCATACTCCTCCCTCCCCCTCCCTCCAACCCATCATCCCTCCCCACGTAAATCTCATACTCCCCCTCATCCCTCTCATCCCTCTCCTCCATACCCTGCTCCCACCTCGCCCCATCCTCCCCCTCCTCATCCCCCTCCCACCTCTCCTCCCGCCCATCAACCACACTTCCACCCCTACTACTTCCCGCCATCTCCCTCTCCAACCGCCGTCTCAACTCCTCGTTCTCCACCCTCCCTTCTTCCAACCTCTTCCTCGCCCCCTTCCGATCCAACAACCTCGCCTCCCTCTCCGCTTTCAACCGCCTTTCCAATTCCTTCAGGCGATGCACCCACCTCTGATCGCTCGCTTGGCTTCCCGGTCGACCCTCAGCGAGAACAATCGGTTGCGGTGCTTGCGCGTGATTCCAGAGGACTTCGCCGCCGCCCGTGCCCGTGGTGCCGGTGTGGTGGGACGTGCTGGGTCGGGGTGGGGCCTGGATGGTGGATGCCGTGGACGGGCGGGAGCGGTGGGTGGCGCTGTAGTGCTGCTGTTCGTAATCCGTGGTGGTGGTTTTTTGGGTGGTGGAGTTGGTGCGGAGGAGGTTGGCGACGAAGTTGCGGGCGGGACTGTCTTTGGATTTTTGGGAGGAGTCGCCCGAGGAGGATTCGCGGCGCATGAAGGGGAGGTTGTTGTTCTTGCCGCCATCTGTCCACTCGCCGTTTAAGTGGT
This sequence comes from Zymoseptoria pseudotritici STIR04_4.3.1, assembly GCA_000223685.2. NCBI lineage: Eukaryota > Fungi > Ascomycota > Dothideomycetes > Mycosphaerellales > Mycosphaerellaceae > Zymoseptoria > Zymoseptoria pseudotritici. The sequence goes on from AFIR01000687.1 coordinate 19,635, forward strand.
GGACGGAGGAGGCCGAGGAAGAGGTTTGCTGGTATGCTTGCTGCATCATCTGCAAAGCCTGCTGGCTGGGGTTCTTGCGGTGGATTTTCAATTCGGTCGTCAAGATTTTGACTTCGTGTTTGAGCCGGGTGACTTCCTCGACGGTCTTTTTGCTGGTGCTGCCGGATCCGCTGCGGGATTCGAGGGCTGCGCGTTCGATGGCGAAACGTTTGGCGGCCTCCTCTGCGAAAGCTTGTTGCGCTTGTTGGACTGCGATTTCGAGGGCGTCTTGGCGTTTGATGCGTAGGGAGAGGTTGTGCTCGAGAGTTTGGTAGTCACGCCATAGCTCTTTTTCAATGCTGCGGATGCGGCCTTTGAAGCCGCCCAGCAGAGCCTCGATGGTCTTGACGGCATTGAGAATGTTATCATGGAATGGGTGGAGCTGTTTCCGTGCGATGACTTCGATGGTGGTGTTCTCGCCGTGGACCGTACCGTTGGTCTGTGTCCAGTCGGCGCCACATAGTGTTGACAGACGGTTCCACAATGCGAACAGCAGGGTATTGCGATCGCTGAGTTGGTCGCGGAACTGCGACTCGAGCAGCGCCATCTTGCGTTTGTCTTGGCTGTACGCCGTTTCGAGCTCGAGGACACGAGATTCCTGTTGTGCAATGGTGCGCATGTGAGTGGCTTGGCCTCGAGATGCCTTTTCGAACTGCTCTAGATCGTGCTTGCGGGAAGAACGCTCCTTTTCGAGAAGGTCGGATAGACGGCGGCTCTCCAGACTGGTGCTCTCAAGTAGCCCGTCGCGGTGACGAAGCAGTCGATCCTTGTCGGAGAGATCCATCTTCGCACGGTCGAGCTGGCCAGCGGTCGTCTCCAAATCGCGCTGCAACTTCTCAATCTCCGCCAGAAGACTCTGCTTGGTACCATCAGGATCGCCCAGGATAGAGCGAAGGTTCTGCTCGAGCTCGTCCAGCTTCTGCTTCCAGCTACCGGACTCGACCTCCTTCGTGGCGAGGCTACGACGCAGACGACGGACTTCATCCTTCGACTTGGCGTTCTCGCTATTGAGATCATCCAGCACTTTCTGCACATCTTCTTTCGACTTGTTCTCCAAGACGTCTCGCTGCTGCCTCTCCTCAAAGATGCCTTCCTCGACTTCACGCAACTTCTCTTGCTCGTCTGAGATTTGATGCTGCGCGGCATTGAGCGCATCCTCCAACTCGCCAATCTTGATCTTGTCACCTTCCTGCTCCTCGCGCAAGAACGTGATTTCCGAGTGCAGGCTCTCGGATGTAATCTCCAGCTTGCGATTCTTCTCCTCCACCTCACTGCATTTCTGCTCCCACTTCGATATCTCCTCCTCCATCTCCGAGATCTGCGACTCCAGGTTTTGTATCGTCTTCATATTCGCCTGCTTCTCATCTTCCAGATTCATCACGCTCTGAGTGATTTCACGCAATTCGCCCTGCAGACCTCTGTAGCCGTCCGTGGTAGTCTGCAGCTTGTTCAGCGTCTTCTGAAGTCGGTTCTCGGCGTTGGTCAAGTCTTGCTCGAGTGCCTTCTTCTCCTCGTCCAAAGCAGAAATCTCGGTCAGTGCTTCCTCCTTGAGTTGGGCATACTCTTGCTCCTTCTCCTCGTATGCCTGCAGTGTGTCATCGCGCTCAGTCTGGAGTTTGAGAAGATCATCCTGGCACTCGCCGAGTTCCTGCTCCATTTCTTGAAAGTCGCCTTCGAGCACAGTGACGTACTGAAGGTGGGTGTTGTGGCTCCTTTCCAGCTCTTGGTACTTGATCCTCAACTCGGCGTTCTGGTCTCGTAGCTGACCCTCCTTCCGGTCCCACTCCTCCCTCTCGACCTCATTCAAGATCGGGAGTTCGCTGCCGGCTCGAGACTGACTGCGTTGATGATGCGCTCGAGAGATTGATCGATCGAAGATGCTTTCCCCTGCAACAGACCTTGCATCACCTTTGCGTTGCAGCAACTTGAGATCTTCAATCTCTTGCTGCAGCCTTTCACGCTCACGATTGCGAGACGTGAGCATGCTGGTCTGCGCACCGAGATCTCTTCTCAGCTCGGAATTCTCATGCTTCAACTGCTCAATCGCAGCGTTAGATTCTGCTAGCTCCTCATTGTGGGCGTCGTTGCCCTCGTCAGCATAGTGGCCATTCCTGGTCCGACTCGCCACGGGAGACTGCCGTTCCACGCGAAGCGCATTGAGTTCCTTCCGCAGCTTGGTGAGGTCCTCCTCGGCCTGCTCACGGCGACCCGTCTCAGCGTTCAACAAATCTTGCCACATGTCCATGTTCTCCTTCATACCAGAACTGTCCTCTCCACGCTTACCAGCCATACCGCGCATATGTTCGGCCATCTTACGTTTCTCGAACTCTTTTGTCATGACTTCATCGCGGAGAGTGGTGACTGTGTTCTCGGAGTGGTCGAGTTGTTGTCGGAGGTATAGAATCTCCTCGTGCATCTCTGCTTGTAGGACTGGGTCGTCATCGTCGTCCCTCTCGGTGTGCTTCTGCTGCCTGGCTTCTTTCAGGGCATCTTCCTGCTCCTTCATTCTCTTCTCCATCTCCTTCATCTTCTTTCGGAGACTCTGCGCCTCTTTCCGTTCATTCGCGAGGTCAGTCTGAAACTGCACATTCTTTTCAATCAACTCTCTCACACCATCATCGGAGCGATTCTGTAGCGCCTGGTCCAGGAAGTGGATCTTCAACTTCAAGTCAAAGTTCTCCTTGGTAAGCTTGTCAATCTTGCTGTTCTGCTCCTTCAACGTCAATGTTCGTCGCGGACCCTGCACCGAACTCGTGCCAAAGCCGCCTGACGAGGCAGGACGTTTCTCCGGCGATGCTGATCGATTGCGGAGACGGAAGTTCCTAGCTACCGTCTCCGGGACCTGAATACTTTGAACATGCTTCGCGATGACGGTATCGGTCGGCGCATGAAAGTTGGAAGTTGTTGCGCGCGGTGTTTCCAGTCCTGCCATGCTACGCCCAGCATCGAATCTGCTTTCTGCTCGAGACGCAAGTAGAGAAGCGTTGCTAACGTCTCTTGGGAATGACGACTCGCCTGCGGACATGAAGCTTCCGACGCTGGCTATGCTTGGTACTCGAGGGACTGCGCGCTTCGGTCTAGACGTAGCTTTGGTCGTTCGGTCGCCGGTCGCACCGCCAGTCTGCAACGCAAAGTCGGTATTATACACCGCCTCGCTTCCGGACAAGTCCGATGTACCAGTGACGCTGGACAGCATTGATGTGGTGCTCGCTTGTCGAGCGTTTCGCATACTTGCGCGAGGATTGAGCTGAGTGGGCTTGTCGCCATTCGGACTTGACAGAAAAGATGACTCCGAGGGTCCTACGCTGAGCTTTGCCGGTTGTGGAGAGGAAGTATCGCGAAGCGTGGATCCAGCAGAGGGCGGCCGCACTCCGCGTATTGAAGGTGACGGACTGCTGCGACTGTTCGACTCGATGGTGATGGATGTAGGCTGCGTCCGTGTGAGCTTCGCAGAGCTCGCAGTCCGCGCATGTGTCCTCTGCGCCGCCGCAGCCGCCGGCGACGAAGCATGCTCTCCTGTGACATCTTCATTCTGGCCTTCATCGAAATGCTCGGCCGCAGCAGTCTGGTATCCTGTCCGCTTGACTGCTTTCCTCACGCTCCTCCTCATCTTCTGCTCCGCTTTGCACGCTCGGCGGTTGTGCCAATTCCAAGTATGTGTCATCCGCTCCTATGGGTTCCTGCTCCTCTACCGCTGGCGCCGCTGTCGTCTCCGGTAGGAAGCTCGACTCGACGTCCTGGAAATGGCGGTTCATGGCTCGCTCGTCGAAGCTGTGATCGTTTCCTTGCTCTTCTCCAGGTTTCAGAAAACTCGGCCCATCATCTTCCTGTAGGTAGCTGTGCTCTCCCGTAGGTAGATCGGTCAATTCGCTGTCGCGGCGCGCAAAAGGTCCCGAGCGTGGATTCGTGGTATGCGCTTCGTTGTCGCTATGGTCGACACTTCCGCCCTCGCTGTCGGCCATCCTCCAGAATCGTTTCAAGGCTGGCGACAACTCTGTCCAGGTTGTTGGTATCGTTTCTGTAAGATGACGCTCGTTTAGACGTATAGTTCCTAGCTAACTGGTCGCGTTGACGCGCCGAGCCGTTGAAGGTGTTTGTTGTGCTGGCGATGTGACGCTCAGATACTTTCAAGGTGCATGCAACAAGCTTGTCACAGAGACCTCCTCGATGAACACTCTCCGTGGGGTTGAGCAAGGAAGGCCGCGAAACATTTTATCTCCCGATGTTCGAGGCAGGAGTTCCTTGACTCTCCGTGTCCAACCCAACTCTAAATCCTAGCTCGTCGCTAGCGTGGCTATTTTGTGTCAGGAGCTCTTTTGGGCTGTTGCGAACTCAAAAGATTCCTTGACACGGTGACACCTCGATTCGATGTGAAACGAAGACAGCCGACGTGATGGAACTGTGAAGATGAGGGTATAGCAGTGTCGTTGTTGAGTGCCGAGGGCATGACAGTGTCCAACAGCGGAGTGTTCTCCCACCTCTGCGCAAGCACAGGCGAGATGAGAAGAACGGCCTGATCGACGTGATCCCAGCGACTCATGGATGATAGTAAAAGGGGCAGCTCGACAGCATCGATAGTTCTAGCACAGACGTGTGCACGGTGTGATATCGTGCAGCGTAATGCAGTCCACAAAATGCATAATTCCCACACGTCGAGCAATGCACATGAAATGTGAAGACGGTTCGGTTCGTTCATGTGAAAGTCCAGGATGGAGATGGAGACCCCACATTTCGTCGACGACATCGGATTCGGCGGGGTGAATAGTGAAGTCTAAACATTTCCAATCATCATCGCATCTCTCCAGCAACCTCATTCTCCACGATACCTCCGACCAACTCTTAATCATGCCTATCACAGAAGGCGCTCCCGTTCATGGCGCTCCAGCAAACCTCCTACCGCCGACCTTCAAAACCTCCGTCACAGCCTGGCTCGCCGAAGACACACCCTCATTCGACTACGGCGGGTTTGTCGTCGGAAGCACACCTGTCACCGCCCACTTACTCGCCAAGTCTCAAGGTGTCCTAGCCGGCGTTCCCTTCTTCGACGAAGTCTTCGCCCAACTCGGATGCACAGTCAAATGGAACGTCAAAGAGGGGGAGTTCGTCGGCGTGAAGGAGAAGAAGGAACATGTCGCAACCGTCACCGGGCCGGCGAGATGTGTACTACTGGGAGAAAGAGTGGCACTAAACCTGCTCGCACGGTGTTCAGGCGTTGCATCAGCAAGTGAGAGACTATTGAGACTGCTGCGGGAAGCAGGATACAAGAACAGTCTGGCGGGCACGAGGAAGACAACGCCTGGGTTCAGACTGGTGGAGAAGTACGGCATGATTGTGGGAGGCTGTGATCCTCACCGGCAAGATCTGAGTACCATGACGATGCTGAAGGATAATCACGTCTGGGCTTGTGGAGGGAGCATCACAACGGCTGTGCAGGCCGCGAAGGCCGCGGCTGGGTTTGCGATCAAAGTGGAGGTGGAGTGCCAGAGCGAAGAGGAGGCGGAGACGGCAGTGAAGGCGGGAGCGGACGTGGTGATGCTGGACAACTTCACGCCGGACGGGGTCAGAGTCGCGGCAGGGAACTTGAAGGATCGGTGGGGAAGAGGACGAGAGGCGAGGGTGCTTGTGGAGGTCAGTGGTGGATTGACGGAGGACAATGTGAGGGACTATGTGTGTGACGATGTGGACATCATCAGCTCGAGCAGTATCCATCAGGGCGTAAAGCATGTGGACTTCTCGTTGAAGGTCGTGCCGGTGGAGAAGGCGAAGGAGGTTTCGGGGAACGGGGAGTCGGCGGAGGTCTAAGATGTATAGAGTGCAACACGACTGCAAGATCTACCTTGATTAACCTGTAATGTGACTTGCATTGTCTCCGAGGCCGATACCAATGGTCTTAAGCCTCTTGAGCATATGCTCGACCCTTAAGGTACCTTACCATTTCAATTCCGGCCTAGGAGAGCAGGACATGAATGGACATGCAGCTCGTCGGGACATATTTTGTGATGCAGCAGCAGTGGAACGCGTCTCTCATGTATTTCGCCGTCGAACATGGATATGCTCATTCTTTCATGACAACCAATGCATCCCACACGCCTGAGAACTTCCTTGAATTTATCCACTCCACGTCATTCTGTAATGCAGACCCCTGATTACATTATGCGCGTTATTCGCCTTCCGCCCGCCAAATCTCCGCAACCACGTCCTGCTGAACCAAAACATTGAACAGTTGAAGCCACTCCTCGACAACCACCAACTCCTTACACAACTCTGTCGACAACGAGATCATACATACGAGACGCCAACGAATTCCCGAATCAACCATATTCACTGTCGCCAACATGGCTGCCGCTCCTCATCTCGAAACCGACCCCAAATACGACGACTACGACTTTCCCACCACCGCTCCCACACCGCAGTCTGGACACCCGGGCCACACCACGAAAGAGCAAGATGCCGCCGTGTTCCAGCTCCGTAGTATTCTCGAGCAGGAGGGCTACTCCAAGCGCTTGGACACATTGACATTGCTTCGCTACCTCCGAGCACGGAAGTTTGATGTGAACCTCTCGAAGCAGATGTACGGCTAGCACACTTGCCTCCAACCATGACAACAGACGACTGACATGTGAATGCAACAGGTGGATCGACAGTGAGAAATGGCGCTCAGAATTCGGAGGCGGTGTGGACGAGCTGGTCAAGACATTTGACTACCAAGAGAAGCCCCAGGTCTTTGCCTACTACCCACAATACTACCACAAGACCGACAAGGACGGACGACCTGTCTACATCGAACAACTCGGCAAAGTCGACCTCGAGAAGCTCCGAACAATCACCACCGACGACCGCATGCTGCAGAACCTCGTTGTCGAATACGAGAAGCTCGCCGACCCACGTCTCCCCGCCTGCTCTCGCAAGTCCGGACAGCTCTTGGAGACGTGCTGCTCCATCTTTGACTTGAAGGGTGTCGGTTTGAGCAAGGCTTCGCAGGTTTACGGGTACGTCCAGCGCGCCTCGGCTATCAGCCAAAACCACTACCCGGAGCGCTTGGGCAAGTTCTACATTATCAACGCGCCATGGGGTTTCAGCGGTGTGTTCAGCATGGTCAAGCGCTTCCTCGACCCAGTCACCGTGGCCAAGATCCACGTTCTTGGAAGTGGATTCCAGAAAGAGTTGCTTGCGCAGGTGCCAAAGGAGAACCTCCCCAGCGAGTTTGGCGGAGACTGCAAGTGCCCCGGTGGATGCATGCTGAGCGATATGGGTCCTTGTAAGTGGAAGTGGAATTCGAGCGGCTAGATATGATACTGATATAGTGACACAGGGCAAGACAAGGAATGGGCGCGACCAGCCAAGTGGGAGAAGGAGAAGGCTGCCGCCAGTGGTAACGCCATTCCAGCTACTGAGCCTGCTGTTGGCGAAGGCCTGCCCGCCGGATCTGCTGGCCAACCTGCTGCCGCTCCCCAAGGCATCGTTGCCGGACAGCCAGCACCTGCACCGCAGTAGACACGATCGGAAGAACGGTTGACACGGTCAGAAGACCCGGTCCAGAGAAAAGTATCCTTGCATTGCATTGCCATGGTTTGTTCGGTGCTCTCAGGACGTGCGGGATGCAGTCGCACAGGTAACAGCTAAAGACGCCCAGCGAGACAGAAGAGTTGATGGCATGGAGAACGGTTTTGAGCGGTTCTTTCTGTATACCCATACGCTACAATAATCCTCAAAAATAGATCGCGACAGTTCAACACCGATGTGCGAGATATCGAATGCACCTATGAGAATTCAGACAAGCATACAGGGCAAGTGTAACTCACTCGTGTTCATTCTGCTAACTGGCAGGCACAACTAGCGAAGTGCGGCTTCCACATACCTTACCAGAGTCCAGACCTTCGCATCTCATGACTTCCTCAAGACATCACTCCAAAATTGCAAGCGCCGCGAACGACTGATATTGCCCCGGGCAGGCTCCGATGGCACGACTCACCTTTCCGTTCCAAGCTGCAACTTCATCACAACATCCGCTGCAGTCTTGTTCCATCATCCAAGCACCCACATTTCTCGCCCGGCCACTTTGGTCTCGCTGCTCATTTGGATAGCACATCTTGGTCCGTCGCTCGCTCAATCGATTCAACTCACTCTTGGCCTCACCCACAGTCACTCGTTCAATCACAAGCCCCACCAAGGCGGCACAATGCCTTTCGCAGATACGGTCTCGATCGTCAGCGGACGCAATAGTCGAGCCAGCAACGTTTCCGGAGCCACAGGCGCTTCTCGCTCTCATCGCGCTCCGCCCGCCGTCAACGACACGATGGCCAACGCTGGCGTGCTCAGCATGTTAAAGACTACAACAGATACAGGCGACATCGGCGCCCTCTCCTTCAACACATCCCGTCTGCCTTCCGTGCCTAGGGCGACTCATGCGAAGAGAGGACACCGCACCAGATCTTCCATCAACGGACCGCATCATAACCCTGGCGTCTCTTCCAATCATAGCTATGCACCATCGCAAACCTCTCGCGTGAGCTCGCAGTGGGATGCATCCTCAACGCATCGGCGAGGCTCTCTCACGAGTATGCAGAGCATGCCGCCATCTCTCCCTCCAGCACATCTCAGGGGCAAGCCATCACTCGGAACGATGCCACCAACACCAGACGATCCACGAGACAGCCGCTCTCACTCGATGACTTCTGCCCCATCCGGCCAGCTATTGTCTAGACAGCGTTCGGCAAGCAGTTTGAAGAGCCAGGGACATGAACCACTTGGACATCGTATGCCTCCTGGCCCTGTTCCTCCCATGCCGGAGAATCGTGGACCGTTCGTCTACCCGACCAGACTGAAGCGTCCTGGCTATCGATCACCATCACCTGCGCTGAGTGACACCTACGCTGGCCACGCTCCGCCACCTGGCGCGTATCCCATCGGACGAGGCACTGGTGTACCCCGCGGACCACCACCACAGGCTGCGTACAACGGCTACAGCACCGGATACCCCATGGAGTATGTCCAGGATCCTCGTCATCTCAACGTCCGACCTCCGCCTCGAACTGCGAACAGTTCGCCCGGTAACATGGGCTTCATGCCTAACCAATTCGACTACCGGCAGACTGCTCCGAGACCAATGCCGCCTATGCCTATGCCGCATCAGATGCCGCAGCCTTCGATGTACGCTCCTCAGCAGCCACTACCGCGGAACGTCCATCCAGCCCCTCCATTCAGTCCATACGGTGCTCAATACCCAACAAGAATGGCATACATGCCGCATCCTCACATGCAGTATCAAGGTCCGCGCGCACCTCCGCCATCAGCGAATCCCAACATTGCCCCAATGGCACACCACATGTTCCACAACGCTGCTAGGATGGCTCGCAACGTGCCATATCGCACTGACAGTCCGATGACTGCTGGTGATAGTCCGCCGAGTTCCGACCCTCAGTCCTCCAGCTCGGCGCCGACATCATCGAATCCGCCTACGCCCAAAGACCACACCACGATCAGAGTGGGCGTCGACCCAGCATTCATCGATCCGGCTCTCATGGACCTGCCCGATTCCTCCAGCGAGCCGGTACTGCCCGCCAAGTACTTCGAGTATGCCGACGGCCCGCTTGAAGATCATGATATGGAAGTGCCGCATTCGTCGGTCCCGCCAACTGGATTCGTACAGCGTGTCAAAGCGATGCTTGAGTCAAAGGCGGTCAACGATGCAGCCGTGGCTCAGACCGAGAGCGATGAGAAGACTCATCAGCAACAGATGATCATGCGTGAGCAATACATGCAGGAGTACGCGAACGAGCATGAACAAGAGGAGGTCTCAGATTTGGTCGAGTCCCACGAGCTTGCTGCCAATGAGACTCCGCGCTTCACTATCATCGAGGAGTTCGATGCACCTGTTGAGCTGCCCGCCTCGCCTGTGAAAGTTCCTGAACTCGATGCTATCGAGACCACTGTCGCATTGTCGACACAGCGCATCACCAGAGAGATGATTCGAGCTGAGTTGGGACCTTCCAGCCCTGACAACACGAGCCAGCAAGTCAAGAACCAAGATGGGTCCACCGACCGTATGGTGGTGGAGCTTGAGCTGCGAACACCTCATTACCCGCATCAAGTCGAGACCAGAGCCGAGGATCTTGACAACCAAATCGACACTGATGCTGTCAATCTTCATCTGCAGTCACATACTCCGAACGATACAGCGCCAGAGAACGCCACGACGGCCACGATCGAGGCGTCAATCCCAACTGGCATGGACTACGCACTGCGCTTCACCGCACCCATCGATACTACCATCATTTCCACCGACGAGACGCAGTCGGGCAATCCTTTCGCGCTCGATGCCGACACCATCACTTTCCAACAGCAACAGAGTAAGGATAGCACCACACAACCCGAGTCTCACCAGGAGCTGCAGGATCCGGACTCGCCTGAGCAGGTACGAGCGACCAGAGAGCGAGCGCAGACTGTCTCCTCTGGGCCAATTAGTCCTCTTCGCTCTGATGATGTCGTCAAGCGATCTTCAGCCGTGAGTCCGCTGCACACTCAGACTCTCGGAATCGAGGAGACGCTTCACATGGCTTCTCTCAGCGGCATGACGAGCTCGGAGGAGCAGACCGATTCAGATCTTTACGCCGAGGACACAATGCCGCCGCCCACTCCGCGCACGCCCAAGACATATTCCAAGTCGGTTCAGCTTCATCCGCGATCACACATCGAGAATGCTAGCACAGGTACCAACACCAATCGATATTCCCTTCCCGGCGACATGAGCACCATCGGCGACATGACCAGTTGCAGTGCCTCGGACATGGTGACTGATGTTGCTGTGCGGTTCTCACTTCCAGGAACTACCATTACCATTGGCAAACCACATATCGTTGACATCTCAGCTGGCTCCACGCCGGACAAACCAAAGTTCGACTTTGGACTACCACAGCAGACTCCCCAGCGTGCACTTGAGAAGATCGCTCGCCGCACGTCGTCTGTCACATTTGCCGATGAGGTGGCTCCACTCAACATCTTCAAGAAGTCCGAGCCAATTCGTCCACTTTCGAACATCAATGAGACATCAGCTTTTCCCAAGACCAAGTCCATCATTCGGAAGCAATCGCCACGCGAGGACTACACCATGGATTCGGGCAATGGCTCTCGTGAAAGTACTACGGATATGCGCTATTCTGCCATGAATCAATTGAACGGCATCACCAAAGGCTTTGAAAGCACGTACCTCCCTGGCCTGAAGGAGGAATCTGTCGAAGATATGAGCATCTCGGACCGCAAGCGTTCTTCAGACCTCGGACAATTTCCTCTGCCAGCTCGGATCGCAGCTGTCAAAGCCATGCAAGAACGTCGTCTGCAAGAGTCGGCCGACAAAGCAAAGGCTCGCCGTCAAGCCCGTCAGCACAACAGATCAATTGCAGAGACGAGAGACCTACCTTCGCTCAACTTCAGCCGCATGGACCTCATCGACAAACTCAACGAAGCTTTGGAGGTACGTCCGGCGAAATCTCTTGAGACTATTCGTCGCCGCGACTTCTCTGGGATCCATTGTCCTTCTCCACAGCGCCCTCTCAGCACGGAGCCCTTGAGGGATCGCTACACGAGCTTTTTCAACAAGCCCGAAGACTTCAGCTTCTTCGATACCTCGAGCAACAGCGACGACGAGGATGAAGATCATCTTCAACCCACAGCTGATAATGCTCTGGTGCCGACCGTCCAGATCCAAGAGCAGACCGAAATTGAAGAGGTTGAGCATGAAAAAGAGCGACCACTCTCACCGGAGGACTTTCTCAGCGTCGCTACTCAAGTCAATCGACTTTCCATTCCTTCGGTCAATGGGCTCTCCGAGCGACTGTCGGAGTTGATCCCTGGTCTGAAGAACTTGCAGAACCTTCAGCTCGACGGTCTGTTGGCCTCTGAGTATGACGACTCGACCCGCGGAAATGAGCTGTCCCGTCGACCTGACACAGCCTTCTCTAATCGAACCTCCGCCGGATTCCGCACTCTTGCCGAGAGAGCTGAGCAAATCGTCAAGAATGGAACACATGACTCGATCGTTGCAGCCATCAGGGCGCTGAGCTTGAACAAGGAGCTACCGGCTCTTCCAGCGTCTACTTCGGTTGACCAATTGGCGGGTACCACATCGCCCGAGCCTCAGCAGGCATACCTCAGTGGGTCTGTCTCAGCCCCTGTTGACTTGTGCAGTCCTGTCCGTCCCATGTCCGCACTTCTGCGACACAAAGCTCCAACTACCGAAGATGAAGTTCGTCAACTGCTTCCAATCGAGATGAATCCCATTGCTCGCAACGCCCGTCGCTCGATGGTCCTCTCTCAGCCCAGCAGCCGTCCATGGAACCTCGATGAGAATTATCCTTGGTCTGGGAACAAAGTCGAGATTGATCTCTCGGTTCCTGATCAGGCTCACACCCGCGAGTCTTTCACCAGCGAACTTCAGCGACAACGTGGTACCAAATCGCTGGATCTTACCGGTCCAAAGGACACCACCGACACTCGAGGCATCGATATTGGCTCCATCTATGACACCCGTCTCGACTCTTCCGCTTCGCTGACCGCGGAACAATTGACTGGCGTCAGCAGCCCTCCGCAGCATGCCCGCAAACACTCCAAACGTTCCATTATCGGCTCCATTTCCAAGAAGTTTGGTCTTTCCCGTGCTGCTGGCCCATCGAACACCGCAAACAACACCACCACTATCACCGACCTGGAAGACACCACGACGAAGTCAACTCTTTCACCTCGGTCGCCCATTCCTGGTCGCATCTCTTCCGCAGACCACCCATCCCACCGCGCCGGCGATCGCTACCCCACCTCAGCTCTCACTCCACCCGCGAACTTCAACCTCGACGAAGTCCGCTCCTTCTTCTCCGACAACTCTTCCGAGCGCGAACGCACTGCATCTTTCCGCAAGCGACTCACGTACTTCAAATCTCACGCCTCCTACAACCGCGAGCACGGGACCAAGTCCAAGGCCGGCACTCGCAGCGCCACGGCGAACAGAAACCACTCCCTTGACCACGACGGCGCCGCTGGAGTGGGCAGTTCGACGCTCTACGATGCTGGATCGCTGGTCAGCCGAACTCCGCATGCGGGCGGTGGAGTGACGAGCAGCGCCAATCACTACGAGGGTGTCGTAGGCATGAGCAAGACGGAATTTCACCTGAAGCGCTTTGGCGAGAAGTTGAGATTGTTCTTCGCCAAGAGTGGTGAGTTGGTCAGAGGTTGGAGCGTGAGGGATGGGATTGGACGGAGGGGAGTAAGAGGTGGACATCAGGTGGAAGGGGAGGATGATCATCGGGAGTGGTTGGCCGATTCGTTGTATTCTGGTGTGTGATTCGGTTTGTGGTTTTCCCTTGGAGGGTTGTGAGTGCGTCGTTGCCGTTGGGGTTTCTTGTTGATCGAAGTTTTGCTGACTTCTTTATGGTAGGGAGTCTGCCGCCGGTTTATGTTTGAGGATGGGACATCGGAGATTGGTGATGGAGTGCTTGTGGTTTGGCGTTGGTCGGGTGGGACATGGTTATTGTCTGCATGGGATATGTTGCAGTGTTACATATGGAGGGCTGGGATATGTGGAGTATGTTGTTGATAGATGTATCATACCTTTTGAGTCTTTTCATATTTGGCTTCGAGTCTTTACTTCGCTCTTCTTGTTGTCTCGTATGCTATGCCAGAGGATACATGGCTACTATTCATCAACTCAAAGCGACCATCTAGCCCTCACGCCGTGCTTCTGTGCTGCCTGGTGAGCACCAGCGAGTGGTACAGCGCTCTGCTAGTCCAATCGAGGAATTCCGATGACCAGATCGCAACGCTCTGCTCTCATCTTCGCTCCGACGTTCCCTGCCATTAGAGACTTGACTGTGGTGTCAATTCTTGTCGTTTTCTTGGAAGTGGCCGTGAGTGAGAAGTATCGATTCGCACCAGGAGAGCAAGATGGACGCCCTCACTCAAGACCTGCTCTCACCTGAGGTGGTTCATCGACCTCCTTCTCAATGCTACAGTCGAACTGGGCTGCAGTTGTATACTGTGCCTTTCTGATCTTGTTCTCCCTCGAAGCGTATCCGGACTCTCGGAACTTGAGCACATCCAAGCCCGATCTGCAAACGCACCTGGGCAGTGAAACAGAGTAAGATATATATGCCACAAAGTTTCGCCTCCATCCAATCAAGAAAACCCGCCCATTTGGCTTATTGCTGCAACGAGACCCATGCCCGAGGGGCTTGTGTTAGCTTCGTTGAGATTGTGTCTCTAAGCTGCTAGATCCTGCACAATCTCATGAGCAATCCTCCAAATGACCTGTACTTGACATACACATACCCCCAATCATCGTCAATGTCCAGTGTGCCGCCGCATCAACGTCCTGTGCGCCGCGTATAGGTAGTTTTCCTTTTCCCAAACGCCGCGCTCAAAAGATAAATAAGTTCCACAGAATCCCCGACCTCTTGTATTCAAACACCCAGAATCTCGCTTTGGAAATCTCCAAGGGCCGAATCGGAAGAAGAAAAAATCATGACAGCTCCCTGTTAGTACAATCCTCCACCTTCCCTCTACCATCCTCCTCTTCCACCAACCCACCTATCCTCCTCTTCGAACAACACTGCACCAAAACCTCCTTCAACTTCGCCCTCTTCACTGGTTTCGCCAAAAAGAAATCCATTCCAGCGCCAAAACACTCCTCAACATTACTCTGTTCCGCAAAGGCCGTAAGCGCCACAATCGGGTTCCTGAACCCCTCGGCGCGGATCTTCCGGGTTGCCTGCAGGCCGTCCATATTGGGCATCTGTATGTCCATGAGGATCAGATCGAAGGGTGGGTGTTCAGACGTGGCGTGAGAGGATGTGATGTGGTCGAGAGCGATTCGCCCGTCAGAGGCAATGGTGATGTGCTGAATCTTTTCGAGGCGCAGCATGCGTTGGATGACTTCTTGGTTGACTTTGTTGTCTTCGGCGACGAGGATGCGGAGTTGGGCGAAGTCTGGTGGAGGAGGGGAAGAGGAGGTGGAGGAGGGTGATGGTGCAGGAGTTATGGCAGGACGCTGAAGACTTGCGAATTGACTGGAGGGATTAGCAAGGGGCGGCGTAGTCGCGGGCGATGACGGGTCTGTCTTCGCAGTAGAAGAGTTGTTGACTCCTGGAACGGCATCTGCGTGGATGGCCTCGGGACTGCTCGGGATAGCCGGAGAGGATATGCCAGGCGAGAACATTCCGGTGACTGTCCGGCTCAAGTCCATTGAGCTTCGTGGCGTATCGCTGCTCGTGCCGAAGACGATTCGCAGCGGCAGCTTCGCGGTGAATGTACTACCTTTGCCAAGCGTACTGCTCAAACGAATCGTCCCGTCCATTAGACTGACCAGCTGCGTACTGATCGAAAGTCCAAGGCCAGTCCCGTTATGCCTTCGATCAAGACCTGCGTCGGCCTGCACGAACGGTTCGAAGATCCGAGCCTGCATCTCTGGTTCGATGCCCGGTCCGGTGTCCTCGACCTCCAGCTCGATGAAGACGTCTGTGCCTGCTGGAAAAGAACGTCCATCTTCGTGTGCCAGGCCATGTCCCTGCTCGAGTTCTCGCGGGTTGATGAAGCATGCAGTTCCGGGTCCAGGACTGGCTGGCGTTTGCTGACGGGTCGCTGGCGCACCTGGCGTCGCGCGTCGGATGGCCGGCCTTTCCCTCAAGCATCTGACTCTCAAAGTGACAGAGCCTTCTTCAGGCGTAAACTTGAGACTGTTACCGACCAAATTGATGACAATCTGTAGGATGCGATGAACGTCGCCGTAGAGTCGGAGATCGCGAAGCTTGCCAGTTCCATAGATATCGCCAGGCGTTTCCTCGAATATGACCCGGAGGTGAACATGGCGTTCCTTCGACTGCTGGCCGAAAATTGCCAACGTCTGCGTTTCGATGTCCCGGATTGCAAAATCCTTCTCGTCCAGCGTGAGGACTTGATGGCCCAACTGATTCGTGCTAAAAGTCAAAAGATCGTTCAACGTCCGCAACAGCAAGTTTCCGCTCTTCTCGATGATCATGAGCGAGCCCTTCACCCTATTCGGATCGTCCTCTGCCATGCAAACGGCAGCAAGACCTAGAATCCCATTCAAGGGCGTACGCAATTCATGGCTCACATTCGCCACGAAACGTGTTTTGCTCTCGTTGGCTGCTTCTGCAGCTTTCTTGCTGTACTCGAGCTCGATAGTCCTCTGCCGTACACGGTCCTCAAGTTTGGTGTATTGCGCCAGTAGTTCGTCCGACATGTCATTAAACGTCGTGATCAGATCCGACATTTCGTCCGTGATCCAAGTGTTGCGCTGCGGCACCTTTCCCGGAATTCGAGGGTGGTCTTCATCCCGTGGCTGTATACTGCGTGCGGCTTGCTTCTTCATCGAGAACTTGCGGAAGATCGCAGCGAAAACCCCTCCAGTCCATTTGGAGGTCGGGTGATGAGGACCCTTCTCTGCCCGACTGGCGCAAGAGCTGAGATCTTTGCTGGAGTAGGAAGAAGGTTTGCTGTCGGAATAGCTTCTCCCAGGGGGTGCTATGGTTTGCTCGGTGGCTGCTCGTAGTTTCATGATCGGTAGGACGGCCCAGTGCGCTAGCGGGAATGACACAACACACATGAAACCAATCACTCCAAACAGGCATGCGAGGATGATCGTCCGAAGGTGGTTGATCGGCTGCCACACTTCACTCCGAGCTTGTTCCACCACGACGATCCAATCTACCAGATCGGTCGGCGGCGATGAGTACCCCACTGAAACGTGCTTGTCATCTTCATTGTGTGTCCGCATCATACTTCCAACATCGTCGATGCCCCGTAGATCTTCAGTGATGGCTCTTTCAACGGCAGGATATTTGCTGGCCAAGAACCCGGGATTCGGGGTTCCGACCACATGTTTTGGATGTCTTGCGACAGCAGAGGTTGGCAGAGGAAAGAGCAACTCGACTTCGGCGTTGCGGGCTGAGCCTGAGTTCCCGGAGATCCCAGGTGGGAATTTGTTGGTGGCATTGATGGGACCGACGAGTAAAGTCTGGCCTGTTTCTCCAAGCCCACTGGAGTCTCTCGCTACTTCCAGAATCAGCCTGGCGTCTGTGACCACCGTGGCCCAGCCGAGAATCCTGTCGGTCTCTGTGTTGTTGACAATCGGGAGCGTGAAGGAAATTAGAGAGAAGCTTGAGTTGATCATCCGTGGACCCAAAACCAAAGTAGACCGTATCCCGAGAACCTCGCCGTTGAAGGACGCCATCGGATTGGACGAGGTGCTTGCAGCATTGTCCGTGACAGTCAAATTTGGGTACAGCGCAGGAGGGTATCCAAGGTCATCGTCTCCAAGAAATACTTGCTGCCCATTCGAATTGAGGTAAGGCAGTCTGATGGCTTGATACGGTATGCCGGTTGCTCTCATCACACTCGAAGTTCCCGCAGGTCCGGACCCGTTGCCGGCGTAGATCTGAGCTTGAAGCACCAACCCATTGCGAAGCGGACCAATGTTCCCCAGTGCCGATGCCAGACTCGTCTCTGCTAGGTTGAAATTACCAGCCGTCAGATCGGTCCCATCGTTGTAGCGCTCCAGAGCTTCCTGAATAGTGACGCGGTTGCCAAGAAACGTCGCCGCGGTCTGCATCAATTCGAGATTGAACGCCACTTGCGCGGCTTTGAGAGAAGCGGTGATCTCTAGCCGAGAAGCTGCAACGTCCAGGACGAAATCGTGGTTCAGAACCCATGTAGCAATGGCCAGCACGGCCAGACCAATGCCTCCGGAGATTACCAGCAAGAATGCCAATTGTTGCCGCAACGAAAGACGCATGGCGGAGGGCCTGATGGTTCGCCGCCCTGTCAGGTTCGAAGAGCTGGACTCACAGAGCTGCCGCTATAAGAGCAGCGACTGCCCACGTTCACCTGATATTCACACCCAAAGACCCAGCTGTGAGGAGCGGCTGAGGTGCACCGCATGGTTCGTTTAGCGCTGTCGTGTCTTCCTCTGTGCGTTCCGCGGACACAAATAGGCAGTCCTAAAGACAGTACCAGGATATCGCAGTTCGCTATCGACCGGGACCAGTGTATGCCGGCATTGCTTGTGATGTCCAGGTTGACGGATTCTTCTTCCTGGAACGGGTGAGGTTAGAAACCCGAGGGCGGCGAGTAGGATGCTCTTGGCAGAGGCTGAGATCGATCGGAGAATCGCCGTGGAACTTAGAACGCTCCAGACATTCCGATTCGCGTACAGTAAGCTTCGTTAGCATGCCGAACATGCCGCATGCCAAGAGCGGCTTCTGGAAGTTCGTCTTGAGTTCGATGTGCAGACAGCCAGTGAAGGTCGAGAGTATGGATAATATGCAAGTATCCGAGTGGACAGGAGTGTGCTTCCGCGTTCACATTAAAGAAGTCTAGGCAATATGTGGGCCAGGTGTTGCGAACCGGTTCGACAAGGAAGAATCTGGAATGCTTGCAACGGATCGGCACGCTTGACCATGCTCAACTTGTCCTCCAGGAACCTCACCTCCTCTCCATCGTGCCTACAGCACTTAGTCGAGTTCCCGTCCTGGGCAGAGTGGGCGTTGAAGGCGGCTAATTGCTCGGAGCATCTGACGCTAACGGCATGAACTTACCTGGAACGAAATTCGTTTTGCGTACATACCATCAGGATCGGGCGTGGTGTATACTAGGTAGCACGAACCTCCGTCCGGGAAGTCGCGACGGAAGGTGATGCTAGCGTGCGGCAGTCCTTTCTGTTTAGGTCTTTCCTAAGTTTGTGTCGTTGTTAGTAGCAACGAGCGACACTCGGCAGGTAGGTCCCTAGGCTAGGTAAGTATACTCCCACTTCTTCGCGCGAAGTCGCTTCACTTGAATCCGTAACAACAAAACCGCGAAAATGGGCTTCCTAGCGACCTCGAACTACCCTACTAACGAGCAGGAGCACCGATCTTCGATCTGGACTAGACCGACGGAGACGGAGTGCGGTGAAAAGTACGGCGAAATCGCCAGTCTGGAGACAATTGTCTTCACCGCGGTGATGCTTGTTTGCGTTCTGGAGGCCTGGCCACCCTCCAAGAAGTATCTCCAGGCTATGCCGCCATATGTGCACCTGTTCGTCTGGCTGGTGTTCGTGGGTCTCGCGGTCTGGCACGCCGGTTTCGAGTTCTGGGCCGGCTTTTGCGATCCGAACGAAATCTGGGCGGCGGTGAAGGTGGATTTGAGCTACTTGCTCAAAATCTTCGGCGCGATCGCCTCGCTTTGGGGCTTGCTGGACGAGATGGAGTGGGTGCGGCCGCTTCCCCCGCCCCGTCGCTGGTACCGCCGCCGTTTGCGCTGGATTGAGGAGCCCGAGCCTCTCCAGTTCTTCTGGCGGAAGAACAAGGCGGATTGAAGACCCCAAGGT
This sequence comes from Zymoseptoria pseudotritici STIR04_4.3.1, assembly GCA_000223685.2. Lineage (NCBI taxonomy): Eukaryota > Fungi > Ascomycota > Dothideomycetes > Mycosphaerellales > Mycosphaerellaceae > Zymoseptoria > Zymoseptoria pseudotritici. Next base: position 39,040 of record AFIR01000687.1, read on the forward strand.
TGGGGCCGGACAGAAAGGCATCGGTGTCCGTACACAAAAAGACCGGTTGGATGGGCAAGCTATGCCAAGGTCCACCACCGGCCCCCGAGAAGTAGGGGTACTTCTCGCGTGGACTCCGCTACGGTTTTGTACCTTAACGCGGTGCAGGAGTACAGTAGCTTCGCAGACGTCAACAAACAACAATCCAACCAAGCCAACGAGCGATCACACAAGCCATCGATCAATGCTCCGAGTTCAAGAGACAAAGCCAACACCATCTCCGAGAACTCGATCCGTCTGCGACAGCGAAGCGAAAACAAAACCAGGCTTGCACGCCCCGCAAAGTTACGACAGTCAGACGTTCATCAATCGCGTCCTGATTAGTGCAATGCCGAATCTACCCTTCAGTGATCTTTCGTCAATGAGCTCTCACTGCGACAACACGCCGATGATGCAAACACAACCTACACTACTTCAGCCGACCAGTTTGCATCGATCGAAGAACAAAACTCAAAGAGACTGGACTGCGAACTTCTACCGGAATGAGAGGAATGTGCCACGCTGCGGCTCCGAATCAGCCAGTTCTCAGACGCATCAGAATCGTGGGTTGCCGGCAACACAATCCTGCTCCCTTCCAACGATTCCGAACTCCGGCTTCGATCACCTCTACAGCAGATCTGAAATCATCTTCCGAGCACGGAGATCGCAGCATCACCGGCGATGTCAAGTTCGAGGCCGGGAACATCGACTGCTCTATTCAGGTCACCAAGCCAAGCCACTCAAAGCTCCGCCATCAACCCGTGGCAAGTCCGCCCTTCTACGGCTGCGATCTCGATCCCGACTCTTCGAATATCCACACGCACAAACTCACCAGCAGTGGAGGAAGATCAATCAGGATTTCGATCAAGACATCGACCGCCTTGATGCTCGCCATGAGCTCATCAACCACACCTCCGGCCATTTTGCAACAGGGCCGTCATACTTGGACAGCTTCTGGTGTCGTCAGAAATACACCTCCTTCCGCTGCAAGGATATTTGCCATCCTCTGCGCCGTCATGGCTCCCAAGTGTCACTCGGCCAGGTACGGTGGCGTCTACCTCTACCGTGGCGGCGCGCGATCAGCGGTTAGCTCGCTTTGGTGCCCTGACGTACGCACAGAACAACATCATTCGCATTGCACAGACGGGTCAAAACCATGACTGAAGGCCTCAATGCTCTTCCAGGCGCAATCGAAGTCTCTTCGTTCTTGGTGCAACGAACGCCTACCCAGCCGGTACATCGTCCTCTCGGGCGAGCAAAATTCCCTTGGAGGTCATTCCGGGAAGATCCACCAACCACGGAGCTCTATGGCATGGTCTGGACTCTGGGCAACATGATTCTGCTGCAGATCATCAATCGATGCTTTTCCGTTGCAGCGCAGCTTGAAGATTTGCACGACCAGAGCATCTCTCTTGGCTTGAGTCGGTCGGCAACGGAGTTCAACGAGGGAGCGTGATCGGCAATATCACTGACAGAGGTGGATTGAAGTGGTGATCGGGTGCTGTGACTACCGACGATGGACAATGCGGATAGTGGTGTTCTCGACGGCAGCTTTGCGCTTCTTCTTGGTCCTCGGAGTCTCGGCCGCTGGGGTTTGGGTGTCGAGCACGAACGTGCCCGGGAGAAGGTCACTGTCGCGGATTGACAGTTGGTGGAGCTCGCCGCGCGCATGCGGCGCCATGCGGGAGATGGACTTGCCGAGAGCGTTGTCTGGTAGGGTTTGGCCTTTGCGCAAGAGTGCGTCTCCCACCATGTGTCCAAGCTGCAATTGGCGGTCCGGGGACAGGTCTGACTCCTTGTGTCCGAGGACGTTGGGAATCTCGACTTGGTCGAGATCGCGTGACAGCCGGAGGCTCATGTCCACGGCGTCGACCGTGTCGTGGAGCTTGTTCAGCAGGTGGAACCGCGTGCATGAGCGGCAACTGTAATCGAGCTCCGAGGCTCGTCGACAGACTGTCTGTCGATGCAACAAGGCCAAAGGAAACGGTCCGAGTTCCGAGCGCGTGGACCGCACAGAATCGCTATCGCATCCTTACTCTGTGGATCGAGCGCTGCTCCTGGTCCCACGTCTGGAGACCCGCAGAGAATTACATGAGGCACCGCCTGGATCAAATACGCTTCATACCGATCGCAGCGGAAGCTCAAACCAAGACGATGCTTTTCGAGCAGAAATGCCATGTCTCCATGTCGTCACCACTTTTGCAACGCCTCCACGCAACTGCTAGATGACAGCCGCTCAAAAATGTGAAATCGTTGGGAAAAGGACGGAAGCAAAAGTCAGCTCAGTGCTGAAGACTATCTCATTGAGCAGCAGGTTTTACGATGCACGAGAAATGACATGGCCGACGCTGCTGTCATCTTTCTACTGGGACCCACGGTCGGCAATGACAACGACAAGAAGCATGCCGCATGATAATACAGACAACTCGTGACTCGATCGTCCAGTGATGCCACGCGGCATCACCGTCCTGGAAGCTCTCCAAGATGAGGGCACTGGACCAACGACTCGTCGAACCGGCCGAAGCACTTTCCCCGGCCGATGGACGGTCGTAATTTAGGCTTGCAAAGCTGAACCACGGTTCGAGCATCGGTCCCAGCTGAATGCGGCGACGTCCCAAAACGATGGCACCAGAACGATATAAGAGCATGGACTTTCCTGCGCTCTTCCTGTCCACACTCGCAACAAAACTTTCCACGTTCTCGCAACAATCATGATTGGGTTCCAACGACTTCTTCTCTCCCTCGCACTCCTTGTTGCAGTGGGAGTTGGTGTTCCCATCCCCACGAATGCACATGTCGACATCATACCAGACGTGGTAGTCCCATCCCTCGCTTCTGGTCTCGGATCACTGAACACAGCCAATATCGAGCGAAAACTGTCCCAAAATGGAACGTTGAGCGTCAACACAACCGTCAACACTCCCTCGCGGCCTGCCAAACGTAGGATAATGAGGCACTTTGCCATCATGTTCAATCGATACGACGACTTCGAATGCGGACGCAAGTCATTGGACAGACACAATCCGTATGACTCTCGCGGAGTCGAACTGGAAATCAACGACTTCCACGATGGGATTGCAACTTCCGACTGCTTCTTCTGGGCGGATATGACGCCATTCAACAGTTTCGAGTACAATTGGATGAATCACATCTTCCATACCGAGAATCTCGAGGAGTTTGGACAATGCAGGCTTTTCCTGTATCAAGATAATTCGTGCAATACGGGAGCTGACTGGACCGACCGGGTAAGCTGCGTCAATCATTCAATGCAAGGTGAAACTAATGTATGGGTCAGGCAAATACCACTCCGAATATGCAGGGGTGTACTGTTGTTCGGGAAGGACCTGCGCTGAGCGTGAGGATCGAGTGTCGTCGCGGCGACGCAGAATGGGGACCAACACCGGAGGACAGGAGGACCAGCTCTCGTGGGCGGGAAAAGAGACACCGCCTTGATGTCAAGCTTTACACATGATTCGAAATCGTAAGAAGAGGGCGAAGTTGAAGGAGATTTTGGCGCAGTGTTGTTCGAGGAATAGATTAAATGGGCCGGCAGAAGACGGTGAGATTGGAGGGAATGTGGAGGAGTGTACTAACAAGGAGTCGGCATGATTTGTTTGCGTCCGTTGTCAGGACAGCTTCGGATGGGGCGGCGTTTTGGAGGCTTGGGGTGTTGTTCTTTTGTTGTTTCAAGCGCAGCGTTTGGTAACAGGGGAACAGATTTCAGGCGCACACTGGACCGAAGGCAATGGGATATGTGAATCGGGCACAGGCGTATTCATCACGACGACACATGGGGAGTGGCACCACGGTCGGACTGAGCTGTTTCCGAAGAGACGGGTGGCAGGACCGGGCTGTCTCCAGCCGACGGATGGATCTGAATGGCAAGATACGAATAATGAATGTCCATATCAAACTGTGCTCATGCTCTCGACGCCTAGCACCCCCTTCGGCACCATAGTCATGCTCCTTGTGCTGGAGTCACCCACATCTAAAGGTTCATCGCAGTGTTGGAGCTTCACCAGCACATCTCTCCCAGCCAGTGCTCTCCGTCAGCGGATACTGGCTTTCGAGCGTTTTTGTAAGATGTTTTTATCCATTCAGATCCCTTGTGAGTATCTCGCACTTGGCGTGAAGTGAATTCGCAATGCTCCAATACTTTCCAGTCCTTCACCTCCTCTCCTCGACCTTGGCCTCTCCGCTCTCCACCGTCACCGAAACCGTCCCCGCCACCATGACCGAAACCATCACCACCATCGTCACCTCCGTTACCGAGACTGCCTCTCCTGTCTTCTCTGTTCCTCCATTCCTCTCCTGGCTCTTCCTCACGAACTCTGTCGATGACTCGCAACACATTGATCCGCCTGTGAATATGCTATCGACGATTGTCCTATCAGCGCCCTTGGTCTCCGGAGGATCTATTCTGTTCACTGCTCGTATCTCTCCGCGTGCGATTCTCACTTCCGAGCCAATGCTTTCGAAGCTGTGCGTATAAGCATTCGTCATTCCTAAGAGATTGCTTCTACGCTAGCGCTCCGAACTCCGGCTTTGTCTTGGGTACGTGTACGGAGGCTTTTCCGACAAAGCATGCAAAGCACCAGTATGCCTTCCCTTTTGAACCGCCATTTGCAACAATCTTCTTCACATACACGGATTCATGTTTGGTATGAAGGCGTGGGAAGTCATGACGAAAGTCTGTTCGGCAAACCGCCGAAGTCACGATCAGGAGATCTCGCGCTCGACAATGAGTCGACCGTAGGTCTGAAAATGCACAGATGATGGGTGATCTCCAATAAAGAGTCATTTCTGGAAGTCTTACTTCATAGCACTCGCCATCGGCGGATGTCTCATTCTCCACACACTTCCTTCAACGCCCACCAGCTCTCGCTTTGCCACCCACGGCCTCTCTTTCCCGCCATCGCCTCCATCGTGGTGTATGTCTTCCAAGTATGCCCACTCTGGAGCATCAAAGCGCCCTCTGACAAGTAAAACCTGCCGGCCCTCCTCCTCAAGCTCTGCGATGTCTTTGTCTGACAATTGAGCGATCAGATGCAAGCATTTGTTTGCATGGTCGATACCTCGTATCAAGGCGGTGCCGATGCAGTGACTTTGCTGGGGATCTAGTGCCTGTGAAGTACCAGCGGAGGATTCTGGAATGTAGGGTAGATCCTCTTCTTGTGTTCGGAGAACCAAGTCTGTGTCGACAATGGTGCGAGCGGAGTCAGACACGACAATGGCAACGATCGATCCGTTGAGAACTTCTGATAGCATGTCAGGATGTGGTGCCTGGCCATATGAGGCGATCGCAGTGATGCTGCTACTTTCGCCGGCGTAGCTGACCACCCACGGTCGAAAGGTACTTATGGGCTTTGTACTCCACTGTGCAGTCACAGATGAAGGTCTCGGCTTATGATGGAGAAACGCCATAGTCTGCATAGACCTGAGCTCCGCCGGACTTCGTGCCGATGGCCGTGACAATCGTTTCGGTATGCTGTGCAATGAGCTCGATTTGCCCAAAGTCAGCGCCAGATCACTTGACTCTGGTTCTCCGAGCAGGACGACGGTGTCGATGTACAGGCTCCTTGACAGCGCTGCCAGGACTGTCCCACCAAGTCCAGAAGTCCAGCCGCATGAGTTGACAACTAGGGGGGCACCACGGGCGTAGTCGAACAGATCCGCAGCGCAGGCCAGATAGTGCGCTGAGTCTTCTCGAAATGATGTAGCAGCGATGGTATGGGATCGAATGAGTCGGTAGCTATTCGACGTCGAAGTGGCAGGGTGGGTGTACGAAGGGCCAAGCAGAGGAGCTTTGACTTCGACAAGCGAAATCTGCCCAGGCGTTCCGAACTCAGGTTGACCAGGGTCCAAGTCCAGATACATGCATCTTCCGTTCCCAGGTCTGCTGGTAATCATGTTGCAAACGAGACGATTGAAGGTTGATTTACCCGAAGACTTAGGTCCCACCGCCATGATCTTCGCTGCTGGCCCTGAGCCCTGATTGTCGAGCTTCGCATTGATCCGGGATAGTACTCTTCTCGTTGGTTCGTCGATTTCGAGAGGCACAAGAGGCCGCTTCAATGGGTCATCGTCTGACGTTGAAAGGAGCATGAAAGATCGATTCTTGGGCTCGGCGCTCGCACCAATGTTGCGAAACAAGGGTGAAAGCTTCGCCAAATTCGCTATACCAGACTTGATCGAGGTCACACGAACAGCCGAGTCGTCCTTTCTTGCCATGATGGATGGCAAGGCCTGAGTGCTGAAAGCGTACACTCTCTGCGGACCCAGCTCCGGATAGATCATAGCTCCGTAAATCGTAACCACGCCTCGCAGAACCTCGAGCTCGTATTCGCCGACGAACGTGACGCTCTCGTCCGCTTTGAGCACGAGCTCGAGCTTTTGGGAGTCATCTGCGAGGATCTTCTTGGCATTGGCTTGAAAGGACGAAAGAACGACTTTTGCGGTGGTCTGTTGCGGCGCTTCTAAAGGTTCCGGGTCGTCATCCAGTGATGAAATATCGCATTGCCGGTCATCATATGGCTCCTCGACAACGGAAGTGGCGATGTCGTCGACAGTTTCTGCGTCAAGGTCTTCCGAATTTGCATGCGATCTTGATGTTTGCGCCAACCGAGCAGCCGCAACAGCACTGAGTTGAGGCGGAACTCCTTTGGACGGTCCAAATGCCTCCTTTGCCTTCCTTTTCTGCGCCATCGCGAGAACACTCGTCACGCTCGTTGTGACCTCAGCATTGCTGCATGGCCAAAAGTCGAAGGACGGAGAGAAAAGAGCGAGCGACCTCTTCCGGAAAACAGTCGTCGATTTAAGCTTTGAGCTTAGTTCAGCCCTACGGATAAATTTTGTGGACTCTGCTTGCTCAACTTCTCTTGCGATTGAGCTTTAACTTTGCGGTACAACTTTTTTTCGAATCTCGCGAACGACGCCAGCGATTGGCAGGACCGGGAAGATGGCAAAGGTAACGAAGGAGGAGTCGAAGAAGTCGTCCAAGAAGCCCTCGAAAGCATCCATCAAGCCCTCAAAGTATGGGTTGAGCCAGGACAAAGTCGTGGATTCGGACAGCGAGACCGAAGTCGCAGCTGCAAAATCGGCAAAGAAAGCAGCAACAGCAGAGATGAAGCCAAAGAAATCCAAAACGCCCACAAAACCTCCGCCAAAAGCACCATCGCCGACTGAAAGCTCCGAGGAAGACAGCGAGGAATCTTCAGACAGTGAAGAGGAGGATGAAGAGACCAAGAAGCTAGTCACGAAGATAGTCTCGGCATCGGCGAAGACAAACGGCGTGAAACGAAAAGCGGAGGATCAGGGCAGCAGCAGCAGCAGCAGCGAGGATACATCGTCAGATAGCGATGATAGCAAGCCGGACGAACAACCTCAGGCAAAGAAGGCCAAGACAGCGTCAAGTTCCGAATCATCGGATGATGAAGAGGCTGAGAAGCCGAAAGACAAGAAGGACAAAGCCAGGTGAGAGCCTCATGCTCGAGCAGTTGGCGGATACGCGACTAACGCTATACAGGGCTTCCGCTGCATCACCCGTACCAGCAAAAGCACCAGCTGCGCCGATCTCGACGCCCAGTATACCGGCAAAGCCCTTTAAAGCTCCGCCGAACTTCACCGACTTGCCCACAGCATCCGCGAAATCTCTCCTCCCAAGCACGAAACGCCTTGCCGGAAAGCAGATTTGGCATATAAGTGCACCCTCCAACGTTCCTATCAGCTCCATCAGTGAAGTAGCACTTTCGGCTGTGGCTTCGGGGGCTACAGTCCTCACACACAAAGGCCATGAGTATACTCTCACGCAAGTCAAGACAACACTCGCGCAGGGTGACAGTGTCCTGGTGCCATCCGACGACGGCTACGAACTCCTCGAGCAGCCAATCCACATGACACTTATTCTCCAGCAGAAGATCGAGCTGCCGAATCTTACACAAAAGCAAGCCGATGTGAACACTGGAAGCGCCGCCGCCGCGAATGTGGGTCGAGCAGCCTTCAGTACGGCACGACCACAGCCAAAGGGAATGCGAATGCGGTACAAGCCTCCAGGTTTCGGACAGGGAGCGCCAGGACTCGGGAGTGGGAGCGAAGACGAAGGTGAGGAGAATGTGAAAGCGAGCGAATTCCAATTCCCGAAGACGAAGGGGATCAGCACGACGGATCCTGAGAAGAAGAAAAAGAAGAAGCGGACAGCCAGTGGTGAAGAGGAGCTGAGCAAGGAAGAGCGAAAGAAGCTGAAGAAGGAGGCAAAAGCGAAGTCGAAGGCTGGATAAGAACAGACGGCAGGATGGTACTAATTGCGTTTTAGCGTTGAGCACTTTGCCAGAAAGATGTACAAGCGAGCCTTTCAGTCGCATGCTCTCACCACATCTGTCACCTGTGCCTTGAATTATTCTACGCCGGATTCAATGGCTCATAATGGACTGCTCTTCTTTCCTCAGCTACTGCATATGGCCACAATTCTTCGCTGGTCTCGTTACGATACTCTGCGCGATGCGCCACTGAGAAGAGACCGACAGCCATGCATCGCCGTCGGCCGCAGCTAGCCACTCACCATTGGAAGGAGCTCCGGTCAATAACAGTGGAAGTACTCCGACCGCTGTTGGTCTTAAAAGCCGGAGAAGCTCGATCCACGGTACCGAAGAGGTCTACACCAGCGGTAGCGTCAGGCACACTGCACTAGAGTTTCAGGAATTGAAGCTCACATTCACATTTTCGGAGCGAAGTCTAGAGTTCCGCGCGCCGTCATTGAAAAATGGGTGGTCGTGAAAAAATGGCACGCCTGGGTATATATTCCCGCCGCTCCACGCCTAAACCCAGCACCTCCTGACCATCCCACACAGCTCCAAAATTCACGTCTAACCAAACCCAACATCAACATGAAGCTTTACACCTACCTTACTGCTCTCACGCTCGCCCTCGCCGGTACTGGCACCGCCCAGGAATTCAAAGTCACCTTCCGCCCCTTCAAGAACGGAGGCTGTACCGACGACCTGACGGAGGACAAACACCCCGTCAACGGACCAGGCATTGAGCTAGTCGAGGGCGAATGCCGAAGCTGGGTCAAGGACCGGGCGTTCGACAGTGAGTATACCGCTATTCGCATCTGGTTCTATCTCGCGCTCGCGCTAACACCACACCCAGGCTACCTCTTCAAATACGCCGGCGAGAAGCGTCCCATGAAAGGCAGAGTGTGCGACCTCATCCTCTTCGGCAACGAGGAGTGCGAAAAGGATTCCGCGCTTCAAATGGTGGAAGAGGTGAATGACCGCCCCCACCCGCTTCGAGTGTTGATTCTGAGTATGCTAAAACCTCTTTTCAATCAGATTGATAGTCTGAGAAAAGACGATGTGTGCCAGGACGAGGACACGGGCTTCAAGGGAAGGGGAATGTCGGTCCAGATCTGGTGTAATGATCACAAGTGATTGGAGGAGGGCGGTCATGGAGGAGGAGCTGGCGCGAGGCTTGAGGTGATGGTGCGATGTATTTCTGGTATACTGCTCAGGTGACATGACGGAAATAGATGCTGGTTGGTACTATTGAATTGGTGCCATTCGTCCTCAAGCTTGGTTCTCACTACGTCCGCGCCGAGGATAGCGCTTTCACATCAGCGGTAGCCAGCACGAAATCAAGGCAGGACACCAAGAGAGGCGGTTTGGCAGACTTTCGCAACATTCGTGACACATTGGCCTCGAAAGGAGCCACCCAGCCTACTCTCCCTCTGAAATAAAAAGCCTCCTCATGCCCACATTCATCCATCTTCCCTTCCCCAACATTCCACCCCACTCCCACTCCCAACACCAACTCAAAATGTTGCTCACCTCCATCCTCTCCGCCCTCGTGGTCGCCCTCAGCACCACCCACGTCGCAGCCGACACGGGCGCCCACTTCAAAATGTAAACCCCCAACCCCTTCCCACCCTCCCCTCCCTTACCCTCCACCCCCATCACCACTGACCCTCTCAGCCTAATCGAACGCTACGAAGGCCAAGGCTGCACCGAAGACACCGGCGAAAAATACCGCCGCGAAGAAGTCCGTTCGGGCCAGTGCTTCCACGGGCACCACCGCCAACCCTTCGACAGCTACAAATTCCACTGGGACAAGCACCGCTGGGAGGACCGTCCGGATAACAAGGATTGCGACTTGCACATCTTTTCCGATCATCGGTGTAAGGGGGAGGTTGTGGAGACGATTCCTGGTGTGAGTATCTACCCTATCTGACCTTGGGAGTTGGAGCTGCGGAAGGCTGACGATTGTTTGCGATTGCTTAGGTGGAAATGGGCGACGACGACAACAAGTGCCGTGATATCTCGCCTTCGGGTATGTCGGCCATTATCGACTGCGAGTTCCGTAATTAGGATGGCCGGATGTGGGATTCCAAGACGAAGCTTTGATGGTTGATGGTTTCGTAGCATTGACCAGAGGTGCTTGGGATCTCGCGGCGGAAAGATGGCCGTCTTCGATGAAGGTTAGCTAGCAGTTGTGTCAGTGGAAGATGGTGGTCGTCAGAAAACAAGAGGCAGAGTAGTCTTACCCCAAGTATGAATCGATTGCCGTCTCTTGTTCATTCTCCGCATGTCAATCTTCCCAACTCACATGTATCTATGGTCTTAGGCGGTCAAGTTATCCTGCGGTTTGGGAATGATGGAGGTTAGAAGGACCGCGCACATGTTGATACAATCCAGTAACTCGCGGCCGCAGTGCGGCAGTGACTCGATCGCAGAATGGAATTTGGTGGAACATCTGCTGTTGCAATGCCTTAGCTATAGCATTTTGAACGGAGAATCGACGGCAAAGAAATCGACTCTCATGCAAACCATTCTCGTCCTGCCCAGAAGTCCCATGCAGCCTGTCGCACAGTACTCGTCCCTCGATATTGCGCCCAGACGCCATGCTAAATCTTCAAATCATGCCGCGCAGAAGAAAATGTCCTGCCATCCCAATCCCATCAAACAACATGCGCACAAGCCATCACAGCCCGGAGAGCATTAGTACTGCATCCCACCACTGCCGTAGCCCTGACCCACATTATCATCCAAGGACCGATAGCCACCTCTGCCTCTGCCACGACCACCTCCACGATCGCCACCACCGCCTCTACCGCCGCGACCACGGCCACCGCCTCCGCCTCCGCCACCACCTCTCGCGCCTCGTCCGCCACCTCCGCCATTGGCTCCGTTTGCGCCACCTCGCTGCATGCCGCCTCCACCACCTCTGGGACTGTTGAAAGCATTGCCGTTGCCACGAGCTGCACCACGGTTGGCATGTTGTTGGTATCCAACTCTTCCCATTTGCGGTGCTTGTCTAGGTTGGTGATCTCTCGCGTCGTCTGCTTCTCGCGGATGCTTCTTCGCGTTCTTAGCGGTCGGAAAGCTCGCTTCGTAGTCGTCTTCGTATCGCTGTTCCTGCTCGATGCGCAGGAGGACCTTCTCGCCGACGACCGTCTCGAAGGTAAATGCTTGGTCGTCCGGTACAGGCTGCCAGTTTTGAATTCGATTCGCTTCGATGGGTTTGGCTTGACGGCGAGTGGCGAGCACGACGCAGGGTGTGGAGTTTTCGGTATAGTAGCGAGCACCAGGATTTGCTGGATCGACGCGAGCAGCCCAGACTCGATTCTCGTGCACGGCCAGCCCGGTCACCTTCCACGCCATCTTGGCGCCGATGCCTCCAACCTTGTCTAGGATGGATCTCGGTGCTGGACGTGGAGTGATGAGTATGTTGTTAGCAAGTGGGCGGATTTCGTGCTCGGGGCAATTTGATGGAAGACGGATGAGCGACCTCAGCTTCTCCATGTCTGCTGTTGAGATGATGTATCCAGTGTAGAACACCGAGCGCTTGATCTTGTATGGGACAGTATTCCGAGGTGCAGTGCCGTTGCGCACAGCGGCGTTGTTGACGTTGATCATCTTTTGCACTTCGGCGATCTCCACTTCCGGCGACATGGAATTCTCCTGCTCTTTAACGTGGACGACTTCGGTGATGATCGGGGCGCGGGGTACTGGATTCTCCTGCAGATCCTGGTTAATGTCGTAGAAGAACTCTTGGAAGCCCTTGACGTGCTTGATGCGGTCCTCGTAGATCCTGATCTCCTTCTGCGAATGTGTTAGACGGGTCGATTTCGCCATGTGCATGACATAACCTACCGCTTGAGTGTATGTGAAGACAATGTCCTTCAACAGCGCCTGTTTGAACAGCATCGTACTGCTATATGTATCCCCACTCGGCCCGACCGCCGGCTTCAAACACACCATATCAAACACGAGTCCTTTCGAAGCCAGCATCTTGCCAATGAGCTCGGAGAACCCATCCTCTTTCCTGCCCGTCAGCAGCACAGTCAAAGTGTTGCTATCCGCCATCGACAGCTCCACCAGCTGCACAATCGACTCGTTCCAGCTCCCCTGCCATCCGCGCGCCTCCTCTTGTTCCGCACCCAAGCCTGTCGCTGCGAGAATGCTCGGATTGTGCCACCATCCTCCCGTAGTCATGAACTCTTGCGCCTGCAGCTGACCGCATGTTCCCGCATTCCAGAGATTCTTGTTCGGTAAGGGCGAGGAGAAGAGAGTGTTGTCGAAATCGTAGATGTGGATGTGCTCGATCTGGCCGACGGGCGGCATCTGCTTGCTTTGGCAGCTCCATCGGCTGAGCGCAGTCGGTGTGTTGACAGACATGGTTGTGGTAATGAACGTGTTGGTACTGTGAATTTTTTTATGTCAGTTCCATCTTCGAGCGCTGAGCACACACAAGCGGTCGTAGCAGGCAGTGGGTGATGTTTCCGACAAAAGTTGAAGTCGCGATGATGTCGATCTTGAAGAAGTCGCGGAGTCAGGTCCGATGCATGCATGGAATAGTGCGAGGTGTGTGCATTCGGGAAAGGATCATCTTCGACTTCATCCTCTTCTCATCGTCGACACTCCGTCGAATGCCCGTGGAGTACATGATGGACATCGCTTCGATTGCTCGAGTCTCCCTAGAGAAAGGCGAGCGCGACGAGAACGCGACCAAGCTGCTGTCATGTCCGATCATACGAATAAGTGTCTGGACATTGGGAATGACACGGTTTCACTGAAGCACGCATATACATTCCAAGCTATGAGAACCTATCAAAACATCAAGACAATGTCACGGCCTCCAAGACCAAGCGACGAAAATGAGAGTATTCCAGCAACATGCCCAACACTGTAAAAGACCGCGTGCCCAGATCGACCATGTCGAACCCAAAGACTTAACGAGCATCAGCCTCGAGGCCGAATGTCTACGCCCCGTCGCCGTCGGCCTGAGACAATTTAACCCACCAATTCGCCGGTCCGGTAACATCCTGCGGCTGCTGCATCCACTCGGCCCTCTCCTCAGTCGTTGCGCGACACTCCAAACGAAGCGCGACCGATTGCTTCCCGGGAACGCGGACGTCCGGATGGCATACGGTCTGTTTACCAGGGAGATTCACCTGTATTTCCCGAATGTGTCAGTCAGGACTCCCCTCTGCGTCCGCAAAACAAGAGATCAAACTCACCCAGTCGACCGTGTAAATAGGCTTTCCACCACAAGAAATGTTGTCAAACACATGCAGGCGGCACTGTCCGAATTGATCGAGCGAAACGAACTCCTCGCTCTGCCACCGCCACGCGAGGCTTTGAAACGCTTGGTCGCCAAAGCATTCCGAATCGGCGCGGTCTCCGTCCCAGTCGTGGGTCGAGAAGAAGATCCCCTGCACGCCGTCGTGCGCGGTGGTTTCCATGGAGGTGCCGCAGTTGGGCCCGGCGTAGCGGTTGAGCAGGATGAGGAAGGGGTCAAGACACCATGGCCAAGGGCAGCGCTTGGCCAGGCTGTGGGTGGAGCTGGAGTTGAGGTGGTTTGTAGACGTGGGGATGATCCCCGAGGTCTTGCTTGGTGGGTGACTGTGAGCGACGGTGGCGGTGGAGTTCGCTGCGTGGTTGACGGAAGTGAGAGGCATCCATGATCCGTCGGCGGCCACCGGGGGGCAAGGGCCATCCCGACAGCCATCTGGGGGAAGCAGGAGCGCAGCACCGAAGCCCAGGCTGGGCATGGCCGCGAGGCCGACGAGGATGGCTCGAATACAGACCATGTTGTGTATTTGACGATGGGCTGGAGGAGTTCGACGAAAGTGAGGAAGAAGTGAATCGATGAAGAAGAAGAAGAAGTAACGGGCACTGAAGCTTTTCTATGCACCGACCGCCATTTTTGCCGGACATCTGCGAAGCTGCTGCCAAAGAAAAAAAAGCTCACATCCGTGGGCGTGTTGTGGTGTGTACAATCTGACTTTTGCTCATCCGCTGGCTCGCCCAGAGGTTCCGGATCAACTCGACAGCAGTCCCAGTGGCTCATGGGCGGGACCACAACGCACAACGCATTCCCATCAATCGCGAATTGCAAGGTCCCGTCAGTCTTCGCTCCGATGTAGCGGACTGTCTCCTGGAAAGATGTTCTCATCGAGACATTTACGACTGGGAATACGAGATACCAGAACCCCAGGACGGGCCAAGTAAGGTACTCCTGCAACGCTAATTTTTTCCCCGGGTACCACCAAATTGATCCGCAATCAACCATCTGTGTTCTATCATCGACTCCGAGAGCACCACGAAGACATGGATAGAGTCGCATTCAGAGCCCAAGCAAGGTCCATGCGCATCTTGGGACAGCTGAGCCTATGATTGAGGATGCTGCAAGAGAGTTGAGTTCCAGCAGAGGCAAGTCACTCTCTCGAAAGAAAGCAGTTCTACTGTGCGTATCTAGCTGATGTCAAGCGCTCACATCGCATTCCTTCAACGCAAGCGACTCTTTGTTCTCACTCGCAACAGCGGCAGAAGGTCCGGTGGGCATCTGGTCACAGCCAAGCGCATGGGCGAGGATTCTGTGGAAAAGATAAAGAGTCCATCAAATGCGAGCTGTTCCACAGCAATGCCATCACACGGCGCTCGTCTTATCTGAGTCAGACGCACAACTCCGTGTCCTTCTAGTGAGACAACGGGTGGCCGTCCAGGTGCATCTCTAAACAGTGTCAAGTATTCCATACTCACTTGGTCCGAGTCGTGCCCACAGTTACAGCCCCATCTCTTGCAGGTGACACTCCAGAAGAGAGCAGCCCTGCCGTGCTCGTATGGTCTGAGTCGAGCTCACAAATCAGGATCGCGCGGGCGAGACGGTCCTCAGGACGTCATCTCCCAAAAGATGCAGATGTTCCATGCTCATTTGATCCGAGTCGAGCCTACATTCACGGATCCTCTGGAAGAGACAGCCATTACTAACAGGCGACACTCCAATGGGAGACAGTCGTGCCGTGCTCGTCTGATCCGAGTTGAGCCTCCAAGTCCGGATGCCAGACCAGATGGCGAAATGCGCCCAGGATTTGATCTTGAATGGCAGCACATGTGCTGTGCTCGTAGGATGTGAGACGACATCTTTATCGAGTATGCGACTATTGTGCTGCTAAGTACATGGCCGAGCTTCCCTCGCTTCCGCTGCCACTTTCTCTCGGCTTCGTTCCCACGACCAGGTTTCCGACAGTGCGATGCCCATCTCCCGCTTTGCATACTTCAACATCTCAGGCTGACTTTGCAAGGGATATCGCCCAGTCTGAGCGGACTCCGCAATTAACCCAATACCCAATCTACCAGGTCGTTTCGCCACGTCGACATTCCAAGCGAAGGGCAACTGCCTCCTTGCCACCTTTCGCCGGGGTGGGATAGCACTTCTGCATTTTGCATTCTGCATTGGCCTGCGTGTGAGGAACAGATCAGCTTTGGAGATCAATCAATTGAACAGGACCAAAATGAAACTTACCCAGTCCATGGTGTGGAGTGCAACCTGGCATCCCGTGTCCGCATAAGCGAAGAGCCGGCACTGGCCGAACATATCGAGTTCTTCATCGCCGTAAGGGCGATAGTCCCAATCGAATTTGACGCTGTGGAAGGGTTTGCCGTTGTCTACGTTCGAGCATTCGGATTGAGTTACTCCGTCGTCGAAGTCTCCAGTTTTCATGTTGGCACCGATCGAATCATGATGCTCGCTGGCTTCCAACGACATGTCTTCCAACGACTTGTACTCGCAATGAAAGCCTGGGAATCGATTGACCAAGATCTCGAAGTGGTAGTCGTGACGTTTGATCATAAGGTCCGAAATCGTTGTAGAGGTCGTCGTTCCGGGAGTTGGTTGAATGAGGGTAGTGTGCTTCGAGCGGAGGACAGCACCTGCACTCACGTCGATCAAGGCCAACAGGGCGAGAAGAAGTCCTTGAGCACCAACCATGACTGCTGTGACGACGTATGAGAGAAGTTCGACGAAAGACAAGACTTGGGGAGTCGTGGACCTTTTAATTGTCCTTGCTGCCATTTTTGGGCGACGGATTTTTGCAATTCCAGTCACCAGCCAAGTCGAAAGACTTTTGGTAGAGGTAACGGATCCGGACATCTTAATCCTTTGGTCGGTGACTGACTCTTGGTTCCCATGGAACGGAAGCCCACAAGTATGGATGGAATGGTAGCGGGCTTGTGGTGTGATCTTGTGGTCTCATCCCAAAGAATTGGGCGTGTAACTCCGGTCTGAGTTCCAAGCTTTGCACAGACAATGAAGAGTAGGCGTCGTCCGCCCTTGTTATTTTGTCTCTGGCGATACGGCCGTGTTATATTCCTGGTGATGCAATCGCGCACGCGGTGCTCAGCACCAAATGGATCGAAGGAGGTGGTAGCACTCGTACGTTCCCTCCTCGTAGCTCTCGTCTCCGTTGCTCTCTATCAATGCCATGCTAATGGATTCAATGCTGTATAGTCCAATGGGAGTCCATCCACGGACGTGGCATCGCCACAAATCGGTACCTGGCCCACATGGCCGAGATCAAGGGGGTGATGGAGAACCTCGCGATGCTGAACGGGTGCTCTGCCGCTAGCATCCCCATCCACCACACCATCAAGGCACGACCATCTTCATGTGCGGATATCGCTCTTCCCGGACTGCCGTTGGCTCGCCACGTTCGCCCATAATCAACATGCGCAATCCCGCACCGCAGCGTATATCTATACGCGTCATTTTCAGTTGCCGGACTAATCTCTCTGCCGTGTGACCGAGGTCCCACGGCGAACGTCACTGCTAATGTCTTCCCACCTGAGCACAAGTACCGGTAATCTCACAGCAGCAGCAGCAGTCTCTGCTCCCGGGATCTCTCCGTTCTCCGCAGCAGTACAACAGCAACAAGCTCCGCCGCCGCCGCTCCCTCGCCGCCTCGATAGCAGAAGCTCTGCCGCTCGCTTCTTCTCTCCTCCGGCCTCGCTCTCTCCTCCTCGAACGGCGACGACAACGTCGAGCTCCGCGGCAGCAGTCCCAACAGCATAGCAGAAGCGGAAGCTCTCTTGCTTGTTTTCTCCTCTCCTCCGGCGTCGCCTTCCTCCTTGAGAACAGCAACGGCAGCAGTACGATCCGCGGCAGCGGCATCATCGCCATGTCGTCCGTAGTGTGGCCGGTGTTATGGTCGGGATGGAGCAGGTGTTAGTTTTGAAGAGTTCAAGAGACTACCAAAGGGGCCTTATCAACGTCGATTGTTTCCTGCAGGCATAAACAAGTAGATGGCAGCATGGTCGATCGTCGACGATCGAGCTGCTTAAGTGCCCCATAAGTTTCACGATCGACTTCCTGTGTTCTCGGACCCGTTGACGCAGCTGAGCGGAGGTGATGCCAGAGTAGGGTAACAGCCAGTCTTCTTGTATGCGTCTGTTCCTGCTTCACGTTCATATGGCAATGAAGGCTTGAGTCAGGCGATGGGTGGTGTGGTAGACTCGTGGCCCAGTCTCGGACTTAATTGCAGATCAGAGCAGCTTCGTCGAAAACAAGCAAGATGGCTCGAAATACTGACGGCTCGATCGTATGGTTGCCGTAGTCGGTCAACGCTTTTTCGAAAGTGTATGAACGCTGCACTCAAATGGCGGCGAGCTGACCAGTCTCTTTGTTGGCTTTGTGTTGTCGCCGGCTTTTCCCTGTGAAACACGGAAGTATACGAGGCTGGTCAAGAGACTCTTGGCGCAGTCTCAATTGGTCTTGGTCATCGTTCATCGCTGGAATTCGCAGCATGGATACTTGCGTCGTGGTGTCGCAAGAGACTCCTGGCCCAGTCTCGGTGGATTTTGGTCGGTCATTGCTGGGACAGCGGACATGTTTGCGTGGTATCGCGAGAGACTCCTGGCCCAGTCTCAGTGGACTGGGTCGTCGACTGTGGCTTGAGTTTGCAACATGGGTGTCTTGAGTGGTTCATGGCCCATCATCGGGCGGTTTGGTCGTTGTTATTGCTAGAACAGCGGAGATATTTGCGTGGTGTCGCGAGTGCCGCGAGAGACTGTTGCCCAGTCTGTGTTCTCTCCTGATCGATGGAGTAGTTGATGGACGGTGTTGTTGACGATGTCCTCGGTCGTTGGATGTCGCAGTGAGAGCTCATTGACGAAAGTTCACTGAAGGGTGTTTGACCTGCACTAATCAGGACGCGATTGATGAACGTCTGACTGTCGTAACTTGGTGGGTGTGCAAGGTCTGGTTCTGTTTGGCTTTCCACTCGCAGACGGATCGAATTGATGTGGCTTCGGTTGTCTTGATCGTTTGATGTGATTTTGACGTCTGCGAAGGTACTCGACTCCTGCACCGCGTTGAGGTACAAAATCATGGAGGAGGGCCCAAGCAGTTGCCCCCAACTACTTGGGTGCCTTGTGCGGTCTTTCTCAACTCCTGGTGGTAATGGCCGTCTCGATTGAAGAATCCGGAACTGTGGGCTCAGCTCGGACCAAAAGAGCACGGAACATCTTCCACCATTTGGAGATCACATTCTGTGGATCCTCCGCCGTCTCGCCTGTAGAATCCGGAATTGTGGGCTCAATCCAGACCAGACGAGCACGGTAGGTGGCGTCCAAGATGTATTCAAGCACGGATCGGTCGCGCTCGGGCTCGAGTCGCGTCTCGTTCAGCAGGTTGTGTTGGGCAATAACACACGAGGCGAGGACCGCGGCGAGGCCGGCGATGAAATCTCCACGGAGGGAGATTTCCTCGCCAGACAGGTCATCGTCCAGAAATTCACCCAAGTCCCCACGTATCCCAGAGCCAATGTGATGTATGGGACTGTTAGAGCCCACCTCGGTGACTTGGATCGAAGAAATTTCTTCGAAGCCGGCAGAGTCTCCGCAACTATCTAACAAGAATGCGGTGACGGCGAGAGCAAACTTCGCCCAGCCCAGATTTACGCGCGTGTGAACGCCGCACTCCGCCCACTCGGGGACCCGACCAAGTCTCGTTCAAGGGAATGTGTTCGACAAAATCGGCCATGTCGTTCGCGTCGCGTATCGTTAGTAGTGTGTGTGGTGTGATGTTTGTTGACATAATCCCTTCTTCCCCGTCCACGCCTCCCACTGTTGAAATATCGGTGGCTGGTGATCAAAAAGCGGAAAAAGAATAATATAGTGTGCGTAATCTTGAATAAACGAGCGTAATCTAGAAGGTCCGTAATTACTTAGAAGGTAAGGGTTTAAGTACAATTATCTAGCTAATTCTAGTAGGTAAATAACAAGAAAGATAATAAGAGTAAGAACGACAAGGTCGATAAGCAGCTCCGCCGATCTTCTTA
>AFIR01000686.1:0-91829 GCA_000223685.2 Zymoseptoria pseudotritici STIR04_4.3.1
CTTTGTGCGCAACTTCGGTTTAGACTCTTACAAATAGGGATCTAATAGACAAGGATAACGACGACGAGTTGCGCTAAGGGCTAAAGGCCGGTTCGCAGATGCTATAAAGGCAGGGTTGCAAGTAAGTATGTAGATTATAATAATAAACAGACCTCGTACGAGTTGTTTATGCAAGTTAGAGATATCTACATATTAGTCTAGGATCTATACTAAACCCCTAGCCCCCCTTTCCCTATTTACTCGCAAGTCTTACCTTAATATACTATAATAACTTTACCTTCTTTAATTATTCGCGGTAGCTCCGTATAGCTTAGTAGTTAGTGCGTTAGCTTAAGGACTGCTTATTCTCTTATCCGGTTTATTAGCTCTAGGCGCTTCCCCTTAAGTAAGAGTTATACTAATAGTCGTAGGTTTAATTCCCTCGTAGGTTTAATCCCCTCGTAGGTTTTAATCCTTTAATAGTACTTATAGTTATTATCTTATACTAATACGGGGTAGATGCTAGCCTTAAACTATACACTAATTCCTGCTTATAAGCTATGCATTCGCTTTAGCAGGCGCCGCAAGTAGAAGGGAGATATCCTCGGTTAGAGGCATTCTCCTTTTTCTATACTATTCTTTTAAAAACTACTAAGTCTAAAAACTACTAAGTCTAAAAACTATTAAGTCTAGCTCTTAAAAACGACAAGTCCGAAGTTACTACTACCGCTACTACTAAGTCTATATTCTTTTGCTCTACCGCTAAGTCCCTTAAATCTAAGCTCTTTAAATAGTCTAAGTTAGTCGAATTCGTAAAGGCGTAGTAGTAGTCGTATAGTAGCGCGGCGGTGCTATTAAGCGCTTTTGCGCTCAAAGAGTGAATTCGCAGAAGGTGACGTTACAAATTGAGTTTTGGTCACGTGGATGACGAATTGTGGTGCCTGAGGCGGTGAAAATGGCTCTCTGCGCCACGATTCGTAAAGACGATAAGCATATTTGACTGGCCGGCGGCTCTTTGCACGATGCGCCATTTCGAGGGTTAGCCTCCCGATTCATGGATCGCTTTCCGCACAACGACGAAGGAGTTCCACTGGAAACGATAAAATTGATGCGCCCGAAGGCTTCAGGCCGCGCACTGCGACATCTCCCGAACTCACAGCCTCCACTGCAAGCCGGACAGTTCGCTCCGGACCATCATTCAGACACCTGGACTTGAGGTCTGATAAGCCAGCACCAAACGGCCGACCTTCTATCGATACCTGCGGGCAATATTTCAACAGCGAAGAGTATTACCGTTACTACCTCCGCCCTTCCAAGCCATACTATGGATTCGAGGCGCCCGGACACTGGCTGACCAAGATCAATGTCAACACCATCCGAGAGGAACTGCCGGTCTCATTGCAAGAGCGACCGCTTGACTTCTTCTCAAGCCCTTCCCGGGATATGGCCATGGCGAGAAAGTGTCTCGAAGTTTGCTCCACGAATGTCGAGTGCTCTAGACAAGAGATGCGCGAGAAGATCTCAAGTGTTCGTGCTGGGACTGCCGCTGAGATGTGGCTGATGGAAAACTTTGACTCTGCTGATCTCAGCGCAGACGATGGAGTTGCCTTTCTGAGGCCGCTAGTTCACTGTCTGGTCGCAGAAGAGAAACAGTGCAATATATGGGCATGGCTGAGGAGTCCACGCAGCCCTCGAGTGCTTTCGATGCAGCCGTATGAACGTGTCGTGTGGCGTACAGCAGTACTCCGTTTTCTCGTGGAGTCGGAAGCATATTGGGACCCGGGAGGCATCAACCAATCTCTTCGAGCATTCGACAAAGCGTGGAGTCTCAACACGGCCTCCGGACCTGTCCATGCAGGGGGCGTTTTGACTGTTGGAAAAGCATTGGCTGGACTCTGGATCCTAAAACAGCTCCTCTATACCCGCGCGAACTCCGCTACTGATGGCGGACTTTACGACAACTTCATAGCGACACTACCGCGTTGGGCAGTAAGGGTCGGGTTTGATCTCGAGTTTGATCGCGTAAGACTACTGCAAGCACATCCTTCCAAGCCGGATGTATTGCCATCGCTGGACTTCCTGCGACAATGCCTTGCTGCTACGCCTCGACCACTTTTTGTGCGGGACTTTTTCACGAAATGGGCTGCATATGGGTTTTTGTGCGATACAGCAAGAGCTCTTGAACAGGCCGATCTCAAAGCCGAAGCACGATGGGTGCTTGACATTGGTCGCGCAGAAATGCCAAAGCATTTCACTCACAGTCCTCGCTTGAATGACCGTAAGGACAAAAGGCCTATAGGCCAAGCGGTGACGACACCTCTGCGACGTCAGGTGGTCGACTCCAAGCGCGGGCAGAGACGACAGGAATACTTCGACTTCAGAGCGGATGAGTAGATTGCCTAGATTCCGTCCATGAGCAGTACGAATTCTTGACTGGGCTTCGACAAGTCTTTCTGCGGATGCCACTCGGCGTGCTGGAATGCTCTCTCGAAGAAGTCCTGCTACCATCCAACTCAAGCAATAAGCAGAGACGGACTCATCAAACACCCAATGCCCTTGACCAGCAGAGCGCTCAAACCAAGGGTCATGTCGACATGCTTATCTGACCATATCGAGTACCACTCATGCCGAACAACATCTGGGACTGGACATCTCATCAGGCCAACTGAAGGACAACATTAGGACCATGCAGCCGAGTCGCCACGATCTTGCTACATCCCTGGAGCCATCGCAGCCTCATGAAGGTCCCCTGCCGCAGCCTTTCACAACATCTCTGCGCGCGAAACGGATCCCCTGCGATCGCTAAAGTATCAGCCTCCGATCTAACATGGACAGGGTCGCTCGCGGCAAATCGGCCAACCATTGATGGATCTGAAAGAGGACTGACTTGCCCAGGTCTCTTCGAGCAGTACCACAGCAGACCGCGCGTATGGGTTGGGTACGATTATTACGGCGGGCACACGGTTAACGAAGGACCACTCAATGGCCTCGCCAGTTTTGTCACGCCATCGCTTCCTTCAGTACTCATGCTGAAAACTCTCACCTGCACCCGGATACTAGGCACTTCACTCCCGACAGTGCCTTGCTCGACTTCCAGCGCTATCGCCCGACATTGAGTCGCAGCTGCGTCGTCCGACCAGGTCGAGATCAAGTCCAGCTCGGAGCAGTGGCACAGGCAGAGAACAAGAGGTGGATACTCCGGACACCCCGATCACATGTCATACACTATCGCTGCACGAGCACCCAACTTCCCCCGACCAAGAGCTCGCTCCTGCTGGTTCTACTGTCAACCAAGCGAGCGAAGCACTGGCGCCTGCACAACTCGAACCCATTCTCAGTTTCTGCACCAACGTGCCTTCGACCTACATCCCACCTCATCGGCGCGAGCGTGGCCTAAGACCCGTTGTTCAAGATGCTGCAAAAGCTCCTGAAGTCCTTACACCACCTCCACGCGAGCAAACCCCTCCGCCAGTCACGATCAACGCTTCGAAAGGAGCCGACTTCGGCGTCCCTCATGCTGCCCCCGGAGTCCTCCTACCTCATCTCCGCAATCCCACCGAGCCGCCCGTGGTCGCCTCAGAAGCCGCATCCGAGCTCGCGTCTGCCAAACTTGGCGCACCTCTCACTCCGATGCCAGACATCTGGGACGCCACAAAGACTGCAGCAAACTCACCAACGAGGTCTGCTGAATACCACCAGAACATCGTTATCCCGTCAAATGGTGGCCTTCTCACCCTGTTGGCGTCCACGCGACCGAACAATTTCGGCGGGGTTGTTGCGCTGCTGCCAAAGGAGGATCGTCAAGCTGCACAACACGCCAACATGACAGTGATGGAGGCAATTTCAGAGGCGGTGGGCGATGTACTTCCGGGCAAGAAGAGTGGCCTTCCTGCCATCACTCGCAAGCTCGCCTCGTACGGGAAAGATATGAGCGAGCGTCTGGTCAAGTCATACAACCACGCCTTCGACAGTCCTCGCCGGGCTGTCGTCACGGCCAACGGCTTCTCGTACATGAGCACGGAAGAAATCGCACTGGCACTATACGTGGGCTCACATGCCTCGTCCGAAAACACCAAGCGCGCTCCCGTCTACCGCCTGGAGGTCACCGACGGCTCTGGTTTTGATCTCCGGGCCGTGCGGCAATTGGAAGATCGGCAATTTCCCCACCTGCGAGCAGTCGGAATCTGCCAATGTCCAGAGTTCTCAGTTCACACCATCTTGACTGATGACTTTGACTCCAGTGACGACGACTCGAACAACGGATCAGAAGATGAGTGCACCGACGAAGCCGCGCTTCAACATTCTGTCGACTTCGATCTCTGCGAGCCACAGCCGAAGCATGCTGCCTATCTGGGCGTCAATTCGCATGCTCACACCTTGTGGCGTGAGGCCACTCCATACAGCATTGCAGCATCCATCATCTGGTACAAGCCAGATCGGGTTCTAGAGTCGCCTAAATTGCTCCGACAGCTGTTCTCCTTCTTGAACAAGCGAGACCGCGCGTACCGCACTGACCCCACGGACCCGGAAACGCTCCGGAATCGGAAACCTCGACCGCATTTGGAACGCCTTTCCTTTGAGCATTTGAAGCTCCTCCTCGCCGATCTCATCAAAGGCGATACTACAGGCGACCGGGCCATGAACTTTCGCCGCCTCATCGCCATTTGCATGCACCACGGCGGCGATGACACCAAGCTGCCCCGCAATGGCACAACACTTGTCAAGGAACAGCTGATGCAAGACGTGCGTTGTCCGGGCTGTGGAAAGTGGGCTCCTTCGGGATGCTACACACTACCTGCCTTGAAAGATGCCCAACGACACGAGGGCCTCGGCTGTGGTGGATGTCGCGGGAAGAAGGCGACCGAGGAGTATGCTGATACGGTGCGAGTCCACCTCTACGAGGCCGACGAAGCCGGCAAGCCAGAGATTCATAAGTAGCAGGAGCGGAATAAAGATTACACTGCGCCGTTGCATGAGCGCGTGGTCGAGCGCGATGCTAACCTGAACCCGGTACACCACAACGAGGAGCTTATGGAGGCTCGCCCGAGTTCGCTGCTTTGCTAGCCACACCACAATCATTCCCTCGTTCATCCGATGATGCCGGCTGGTACTCGCGACCGAATTATCACCACTCTGCAGCATTCGACCCTTTGGGCTGCTGAGGAGTTGGAGACGAATCGGCGCTGGTACGGCAAGTTTCTGCGAGGTGAGACTTCGAAGAATCACGCATGGTTTGGTCTTCTGTCCAATGCCGATTACGATGTCGACGGCGATGGCCAGAAGCTCACCAAGTACAAGTCTACATTCTCCGCTATCGACGAGAAGTTCGAGGACGCCCATGACAATGAGAAGCATTCGTTCAAGCTCGCATGTCAAATGCCAGATTTCGCCATGTCAGGCGCGATCATCCGCTGTCGTTTGCACCTTCAATCGGCAATCACGAAAGGGAAAGGAAACTATGGCTACTGCCGGCTCATCTGGTACTGGACTAATTTCGTCGTTCGTTGGACAGGAAGAACAAGGAGAACGAGGTACTTTATTCGTGCTCTGCACAGCCGTCGACCTAGCCCTATTACCAATACATCCCGACTTTCGTTCCTGGCTACATCGTCGATGTCACGCTTTCTTTCCTACTACGACCCAGAACCTCTGATGCTTTCCCGCCTTTTCTGAAAAGTATTGCAACATCTTCCTCTCTATTGCAGCCAGATGCTCCGGCGTCTTTCCGGATCCGAGAATTCTCTTATAAGCGTCAAAGCTCGCCGGTCCCAGATACTTGGTCGAATAGGCCGAAATGTTTTCCGTCTCTGGATGGCCAGGCCACTCGCCAAACATCCATCGGAACTCTTTCACTTCCACATCCACGAATCCCGCATTTCGCAGCAGTCCAGCCAGCTTGGGAGCGATGTCCACAACCAGACCTTGCTCCATGAACTCCAATTCCATCCCAACCGCGTAAGCATTTCGCCGGAGGGGATTTTGATCGACGTCCCAGAAGCGAGACACATCAAGCTCCTGCAACTCCAGATATCCGCCGGGAGCGAGCAGGGACTTGGCTTGAGCTATGTACTCGCGCCAATCAGTCATGCCGTACACCAGCATGCGGGAGAAGATGTAGTCAAAATATCCTGGTGGGAAAATGGTTTCGTCCCCGGCGAAGGTGTGGAAGTCGCCTTGGAGACAAGCGACATTTCTGGGCAATCGCTCCTGATCGGGAATGGGAGAGATGTCATTGCTGATGACTGAAGCCGAAGCATATTGATTGGCGAGCTTGCGGGTGATAGCACCTGTTCCGCTGCCCACTTCGAGGATCTTGGATGGCTTGTCTAGTGGTGCATGATGGTACTTTCCATGCATCATCTCATCAATTGCTGCGGACTGCAAGTTGAGACGTTCACGTTCAGCCGCACTTTGCAATTCAGTCAGTCGAAGGATCAGAGTGGGAAGGAATCATCTGACTCAACTCGTTCGGCGATGGATAGAAGGTCGAAAAAATGTCCTGAATGTCGCCCATCTTGCCGTATGTTGATGGGAAGAGGAACGACTGTGAGTAAATCGAAATACTTGTGCTCATGCAAGAGAGCTCTGCCCTTGGAAGACTGATCGCGGGCGCTGCAGCCTTGGGTAACACAACTGACATCAGTTCCGATGCACCTTGAAGGGTGGAGCTCGCAACCCGGTGTCCCGGCGCCTGAGACGCTGCCCATCTTCACCGCTCCCTCACATCGACCTCAACCGAACCAGAACTTCTTGGAGTGGGACCATGAGCACACATTTGCTGTGGCCCGTACGACTTCTTGTGACTGAATGGTAAGATCAAGAGCCGATGTTAATCGTCGGAGAAGCCCGCAGGCTGCTCGAGTACACATCTTCACCCTGAAGCTTGCGAATTCAAACGGACAAACTTGCTCGAGTACACATCTCCACCCTGAAGCTCTTAGATTCGAGCGGACGAAGTCGCATGCCAGGATTTTGAGCTTTGCGAGTGTCAGATGACACCTTCGAAGTAGTCCCAGAAGACTACCAGGGAAATTCTTCGGCTCGCAACTGAATCCTGGAAACGACGAGCTTCATGACCAATGTGAAGATACCAGAGCGGCCGCTCGGTGTGATATTTGGACCTGTCAAAGCAGAGGGACGTGCCGGATGGGGTTTGTGAGTCTTCCTGGGATACGTGGATGTCCATTGAGTCTGTCGTGCTTGTCGCAGGCCAATCGTTGGCTCGTGTAAGAACGCACCAGGAGCAGCAGGGCAATGCCAGTATGATACCGCCTCGCTGGAGCGTGGCTTCCCGGTATTCGGTTCCGCGAACTGTGGTCGAACATGTCTGCCTCGTGCTTTACCCCGCGAAGATGTTTCGACAGGCAGGCCATCCCTCACGAAGTAGAATAAATGTACAATGTCTGGCACCGCTGGCAGGGGTACGGTAAACACAAATCCTGGACTTTCCATCAGTAGACTCAGCACGATCGTGTGTTTGAATTCAACTCTTCCCTCACTCTGTTCTTTATCCTCTTCCTTCCTCAAGACCTCCAGTCAACCTCCGAAACAGAGCCATCGCCATCAAGACCTCACCACACCAAAATGCAGCTCAAAACAATCATCCTCGCTCTCGGTATGACAGCCTTCGTCAGTGCCTGCGGAGTAGTCGCAAACGACGGATGTATGTTACCCACCACCACCCACCGATTCCATGATCTCCGACTAACCGGGAAACAGCTCCGTGCAGCCAAGCCAACCAATGCAAGTCGAACCGATGCAACGGCGGTAAGTACACCACGACACTGCGCAACTCTTTGTTCGCAACCTGACTCGATTGTGATGAAAGGAAAATGCGTTCCATGCAAGACTGGTGTGGCTGTCGGCGGAGAGTGCCCGACCATCGACACCAATGATCCTTGCTGCAATTCGCAGTGCCGTAGGTCAAGTCATTCGTTGCTGTGCTTGCTGAAGCTGATTGATGTGCGACAGACATGGCTCCGAACGGCATGGGCGTGTGCACGAAGTGTTGAGGCGGCTGCCGGATACCACATGCCAGTTTTTGTCTTGGACGGCGTGGCTACTTGATGAGCTCTGGATGTCGGATCAGCTGTGAGGGATAAGGAGAACAAGGAGGAGGAGCAGGAGCAGGAGCAAATTGAGATGGAGATGGAGAAAGGAAGGAGTGACTTTGCTGTTTTGAGACGGTTGCAGTAGTTTAGTGCTCATTGAAACATCTTTGAAGTTGACTTTTTGGAACGCTTGAGTCAGTAATAAGCGCCGCAAGCAGAGAAAGGGAAAGGAACCCTGCATCTGGAGTGAATGTCGCAAGCAGAGAAAGGGAAAGGAATCCTGCATCTGAAAGTGTATGCTCGTCGCTGCTAAGGGAGCTGTCGTCGAAAGCAAGGGAGACGGTACTCCTTCTGATCGGCAACCTGGGTTCTGCGCTAGGCCGACACATCAATTGGCCTCCTCGCTTGCTTGCTTTTGTTGCAAGACCAACCAATGCTCATGCCAGGCTCTAGATGCTTCGAGGTCGACTGTCCGTTCTTTGATAGATCTCCTCTTCACATCGATCTTTTTGCCGTCCTCCTTGCCCTTGTCGTAAGCGGTCTTGTCGAACGTCTTGGCCTGGCTCTTCCACACTTTGATGGCTTTGAGTTTCAATTTGGTCTTCTGCACGTGCGCGATACACTCGGCGTTGTTCTTGCGGAACTTGACCAGCGACATCTCGTCTTTCCAACCGGCGTCTGATTTGTCCTCGGGTTTGGAGGTAGTGTTTGGGGCGGGCTGTCCTCCGGAGTCGTGTGGGAGGTCCGGCGTCTTTGAATCATACAACCGTCGATCCAGCTCGTCTTGCTCAGCGGTATCGAGTTCGCCGTCTTCGTCATCCTCCTCGTCGCCGTCACCGTTGACAAGGCCAACGTCATCCTCTGCTGTGAAGTGTTTGGTCAGTTCGGTCATCAACGGTCTTTCGGAAGGATTGCCTACCGTCATGGTCTTCGTAGCAAGCCATCTTCAGACGATCAATCTGAGCTTGCCTCTCCTGCTCATCCCGCAATATTCTCCTAGCATGATTCCGCTTCTCAGCTTCTTGAGCCGTCCGCATTTCCTCTTCTAGCTCTCGCTTGCCTAGATCGTTAAGGGTCCTGCAGACTCCAAGGCAGTACGAGCTTCGTGCTGGGATTCCTTTGTACTCCAGCGCCCACCGACTAATGTCGTTGAAGATTCTGACGAAGGCATGTGCCGACGCGACAGTATTTTCGGCAAGACCGGCGAACGTGACTTTGACGTATTCCTTCATGAGTTTGTCTTTCACGTGAACATAGTGGCCACCCGAGCAGTATCCCGTTTGGAAGAAGAGGTCGATTGCGAGAGCAAGGTCTCCTGTCCATGCGTCGAGACGGACGGGCAGCTCTTTGTTGCCATCTCTCCTTTTGATGGTGACAAGACTCCACCCACTGAGGTCCTCCCGGCCCGCATGATGAGCGATAACCTCAGCTTTTGTGACGTTCCATTTGCGTGTCAATCTGGCGGCCTGCGTGGCGGCGTTCTTCATCTCTTGCTCGTTCCCGGCACTGTCGATGACGGCGAACAGACTTCGAAGTCTGATCATATCGGCTTGAGCACAATCGGAAGTAGAAGATTCGACACGAGCTGAAGTTTCATCCACCTCTGCGAAGTACAGCGACTGAGGCTCGGGTTTCTTCTGCCTTTTCCGGGACTTGGTGGGCGGCGGAGTGAAGGTCGCAACTTCTTCGTCCTCATCCGCGGAATCGCTCTCACTGCCGTCGGAGCTGCTGGCATCATCGAAGTGAGCCCGCTTCTGCGGAATTGTGGGCTTGAAGCTCTGGGCATTTCCTCCAGCACCGTTGCCTGTATCGCGATCCCCGCGAAGATCTTTGAGAACGAAGTTTGGGCCAACTCCCCTCGCGAAGTTGGGATTGAGTCCAGGTGACGGAATTTCGCTTCCCACCTGGCCGGGCTGAGAGTTGTTATTGAGCGAGGAGGCCGCAGTGTGTCCTGCACCAGCGGGTGGACTTGTGGTTGTCGAAGCTGCGGATCTCTGGGATAGACTCTTTTGAGCCTCCCTGATCTCTGCCTGTTGCGCAAACATCTTGTGACGCAGGCGTTTCTGCTTCGCCAGCACTTTCTCGTGATCGGTCATGGGAGTATAAGAGGCATTGCCGAATGTAGCTATAGGTGCTGCCGGCATTGGCGCCTTGCTGCGGTTGAGACTTGATATACCGACATCGGTCTGTGACGGATCTCCTGACTGAGTCTGATTGTCGGAGGCCATATTTGTACTCTCAGCCGCAGCGGATGCTGAGCGTTGCGATTGAGCATGCACTTTCGCAGCCTCTGCGAAGCTTCCCGAGCGAGCGGCTTCAGCGCGTCCCGCGTTCTCCTTGACTGGCTGCCTCTGGTCGAGGAGGCTGTCCCGGCGAAGCGTACCTCGATCCATCTTCAGCACCGGGTCGATCTCCCGAGATTGTTCCTTCGCGGATGGTCCAAATTTCGGGCTGGCTCCCTGCCCATAAGTGAAAGGGCGCGTACGGTTGTCTTCGTCATGACTTCCACGGCGACCTCGAAGAACAGAAGCTTCGCCCTGCTGAACTCCATCTGCCTGACCGACGATCCTGGCGCCAGTGTCAGACGCCGAAGAGCTGCCTTGATCTTTCTGGGGTGCGTTCTGGGGTGCAATCTTGCGGCGGACTCGACTGGCGTCATAGTCGATTTGACGGAGCTTCACTGTCCGCACACCGGTCCTGCCACCAGCATCAGCTGCTGAATCGCTGTCGCGGTTTTTCTGTCTGTCGTCCTGCGCGAGACTTTGCCCGGCGGGTGCCGTGACGGAGCTGAAGGCGAACCACATCGCCCCTGAAGTGGCTGAATGAGCCGGCGCAGTCTGCGGTGGTATATAGCTGGGAGAGTCTGGTGATGGAGGTAAGAAGGTCTGGAAGGTTGTGAAGTAAGAGGGTGTAACCAATGTCTCATCCGTCGAAGGTCGAAGTGTTGTTGTGGCGATGTTTCAATTCGAGGTGGATGAAGAGGAGTAGAAGGAAAAGAAGAGAAGAAGAAGAGGTCATGAAGAGAGGTATAGAGAAGCAGCAGCAGTGCCTCCGCATGTGTTCGCAGCTGAAGCTCGTGCTCCATGCGTTCACCTCGGTCGCATGTGCCTCAGCGCCGAGATGCGTTGCCAATGCACTCACAGAGTCGACATTGCGGGTATCTCACATGCTGCTACTCATCAGCGAGAATCCATGTTCAGCAAAGGAAGGAGCAGATCTTACCTGGCCTCGACCAAGTCCGATGGCCAGCCAGGCCGTTCACACCATCAGTGCAGAAGATGGCAAAATAAGAACAAGCGGGTGAAAGTTGCGTGAAAGAAGCTCGTACGTTGAATTTCCACCTCCGCACCTCTCCTCCTTCAAAGAAGTGCATCCTCCTCGAACTCTACCACACATGCGACTCACGGGTATAAATGTGAACCGTTTCCCAAAAAGCCATTCCAAAATGTAAAATCTCGCACTGTCACTCGAGTGTCTTCTCCCAGCCTCGCGGCTGACAATCCAGGCGACAGACTGTGTCGTCCGCTTTGAAAATTTCTCATCTCATCCCAGCTTTCCCTTTCTCCATCTCATACAGCGCCATGTTCTGCGTGTGATGGCGTGTCTTGCCCATGCTCTTCCTCGCGTGCTCCTCAATTCCATGTCATGGTGAGCTCGTCTCCTCCTCCTCACCGCTCCGTTATCACCTCCTCCTCTTACATGATAACGCACTTCGCGCAACATCCTGCCTCCCGCTCCTGATCCTGAAATCCCATCTCATCCTTGGGTCCATTCCGGCCTCCACCGCCGCCTGCTGCGCCGGATGGGTAACCCGACATGTCCTTGTTGTATTTCCGAATCTCGCGAACGATGTCGTAGAAGGCGTTGTCGACGTTGATGCGTGACTTGGCGGATGTCTCGATGAATTTGCAGCCGAAGGATTCGGCGAGTTGGCGGCCCTCTAAAGTGGAGAAGAGCGGTCAGTGGTTGTTGTAGAGGAATGGAAGATGGAGAAGCTGGGCCGAGATGAGAATGCCTGCGCAAGCCATTCCAGCTCCCACCTCCCTCATCGCCTTCAAACTCCAGGATATCAATGCGACTCACCTTCCGTGCTGACCTTGCGATCCGCCTCCAAATCACACTTGTTGCCCACCACAATAATCGGGAAGTAATCCTTATCCTTGACGCGCAATATTTGCTGCTGGAACGTGACGATCTCGTCGAAGCTCTCGCGCGACGTGATGCTGTACACCAGTAGGAAGCCTTCACCCGTGCGCATGTATTGCTCGCGCATGGCGCTGTACTCTTCTTGGCCGGCCGTGTCGAGCACGTCGAGGAGGGCGACTTCGTCGTCGATGACGCATTGCTTGCGGTAGGAGTCTGTTGTGATGAGGAGAGGGAGTGTCAGTGAGTGCGCGCTGTGATGAGAGGTGTGGAATGTGGGTTGTGATGTGTCGGAGGATGTGTTCTGGTGTATCGTACCTTCGATTGTCGGATCGTATTCATCCACGAAATGCGACTGGATGAGTTGGATGGTCAGACAACTCTTTCCGACTCCTCCTCCGCCGACAACGACCAATTTGTATTCCCGTAGGAACTGGGAAGTGTAGTGTTAGCTTGAAACTACTGCGCGCGCGCCATTGGATCTCGTCGCAGCATCGCCAAAGTCGACGCAATGACAGCATTGGTGGGTATGCGTACTTTGGAAGCCATTGTGAGTTGTGTGATGTCGCGAGTAGTCTAGATAGACTGGTATGGAGGTAGATGGGTCGCGTTGAGGTCGTCCGGAAGACTGACGTCGGGAGGAGGCTCGGCGGATTTCGGGGACGGAGAAGGCGCCGACGACGACGATGACAGCAGGGATATGGTGGTCAAGAGCGCGGTGATGACAGTGTGGTGGCGGATGCAGGCTCTTTCTCGGCGGAGGTGGTTCGGCGGGGTGTGTGTCTTTGAGTGAAAGATGGCAGGTCAAGGCAAGGGACGGGCCAAACGTGATGAACGACGGAGCGGGTGCGAAGGGTTGGTTGGTGCGTGCGGAGGAGAGAGAAGTTGGACTAGTGGAGAGGCGGCGGCGCTGGGGTGGCAGGCTTAAATTCTTCGCGTGGATCGCTGGAGGTCTGGGCGTTGTGATTCAATTCTTGATGAGGGCAATGTGTTTCTCTTTGATGGGAGAGAGACAGGGGAGCGGCGCTGTGGTCGTGGTATTTCTCGGGAGATGCAATGCAATGCGGGAGGTAGTTCTATGCAATGCGAAGCTCTCGCCTCGGTTCGATTGCCAGATCGATCGTGGACAAGGGGATGAGGTGAAGACTGGAGAGCTTCTGAGCTAGGGTGTTTGAGAGGGTTGATAGTAGGGGTATATCACACCGTCCTGGAGGTGCTTGGAGGAGATCTACTAGGTACTTGATGAGGGCTATTGCGATAGGCGCTCGAGGAAGGCGATTGTTCCTCACAGTGTTGACGGGACACATTGGTTCCACTGGCCACTGTAGGTAGTTCTACCGCTGTTCGGGATATACACAACCGTCTGGAATGTGTGCTATCGTGCAGTTGGCAGGGGAGATGTCTTCACGACCCCCGTTCCAATGCGCTGCAGAATCCCTCTCCAATCACACGTCACTGCCACTGACTTCAGCACACTCCCGATGTCTACGACGTCGTCGTCGTCCATTACACGAGCATGGCACCTCTAGCTCTGTCTGGTCTACGAACTCGCAAGAGTAGCAGTCCAGCTGACAGAATCTCCAACTCCGACCTACCTCCCCTGCTCGGCACTTGACCTTGCGTACTGCACCTCGTACTTCAACCCGACTGCAAGATCTCATCGGCTCATCCTCCTCCTCCTCCTCCATCAAGCCTTTCAAAGCGCCACATCCGCCGGGACTCCTCCCCGAAGGACTCGCTGCCGCCGAGCCGGAAGCCCTAGTAGCATCGCATCTCGATCGCATCTCGCCGCTTGTCTCTGTTCTCCTTCTGAACATCCAATCTTCGGAGACAAACAATCCCCACGTTCCAAAATACAAAGACAGCTGTCAAAGGAGGAAGTATTCTTCGCCGATATAAGTCAGGAAGTACCTAGCGGCGGACACTACTGACTCTACTCATCAAAAAGAGTAGTCCGAATCCAGAAGCTCCAGTGGGAAAAGACGGTACGGTACGCCCGTTGAGAACATCTAGCGTGGCTCGAATTTCTGCCGGCGCCGGGATCGACAGCACGTCTTTGTGTGTTGCAGCGATGAGAGAAAGCTGCGGTCTCGACTCTCGACTCCCGACTCTTCCATTTCTTCACTTTCATCGTAAGCTATATTCCAGCATACATGGTTGGCAGCAGCCCAACGCACACCTCTCTCAGAGGCGTACCGTATGCGTACAGCGTGGAAGCCATGAACGCATCTGCCATGCACATCTGCCATGCATTTTCCACGTTCCCACTGTCCACTCAAACTCATGGTTTTGTGCTTCAACGCCGGTTGGACGCCCCTCCGCCTCCCTCCGCCTCCCTCCGCCGATTCGGGACTCAAAGCTCCGATTCGTCCTCATGTGCACCATGCAGCAGCACAACATCCTGCATCGACCCTGCTTTCGTGGTGATTTTCACAAGTACGCTTGCAGGTGAATCTACTCAAGGTACCAACTGTTTGTATTTCACACCCAGAGCACATCGTGGCTGGATCTCGGAGTTTGACTCCGTACGATGACTTTAGCTCCTTCCTAACGAGGTAAGACTAGCGTTGAATGTAGAATGATTCATGCACACAACGTCCCGTAGCCTTCTAGGCAGGACCCGGGTGCGGAACGAGAGCACTGATATTTGAATTGCTACTCTTGCTTGATTCTGGTACGTTTTGCACGAAATTTTGAAGAGGTGGAGGGTAGGGGAGGATGAGATGGCGTGAAGTGGAAACTGTTTCTTCTGTGGTATGTCGCCATATCTCTTATGCTGTATGCTCACATCCTCTGCTTTGAAACAAACTCCCGTACTTGAAGAGACGCCGTACTCCACAATGCCGACCATTCCGTAATGCCTTCCCAGTCACGCTGACGCCACGTACAGTCTTCGCCCGCACAAAGATTTGCCGAGAGGACACATTCTCCGTTCACTCGCTCGCCAGGCGCACGTCAATCTTCCTTGCAACCTCACTAATCATCTGCTGTTGTTCCGCTGGGCTGCTTGGCTGGCAGGATGCTGGAAGAAGCAGGCTCCGCCTCGTCGTGATCATCGTCACCATCTTCGGCCTCGCCTTCTGATTCCACTGATGGACTGTCCGACCACTCAAGATCTTCCTCGGCGTGCTCTTCTTCATCGCGGTCTTCCTCGTCCATGGACGAGGATTCCACGGATTCACCACCGCAACCTTCCTCGTCATCATCATCGTACCACTCATCGTGTCCGCAGTTGCCGCAAGAGTGTGGCTTCAGCCATGGCAGGACGACAGCATCAGCACGCTTCTGGAGTTCTGCATCAACCACGGGCTGGCTCCAGTCCATTGCATGCTCCTTGTTCGCTTTTTCTTTTCCGACGTCCTTCTCTTCGTCCGACTGGAAGGCGACTTTGATGAGTTCTCGGTATTTCTCTCTCGTTTCGTGTGCCGCGTCCTCGAAGAGCCACGCCTTTGCGATCGGATCATCGGGTTGAACCGCCACCAAGCCAGAGAAGAAGAAGCAGCGCATGCTGCAGTGTCGATGATTTGACCTAGCCAATGACATGACTTCGTCCGCAACCTCGCCAACGGTCAAGCCGATGTCCGACGAACTGTAGAACGGCGTCATGTACAAGTGGGCATCGTCGCCTTCTCGATCATCACAACTCCAACATTCCATGCTCGCACTCAGTCGGTGGATGGGCGGGTTGCAGATGGCCATCGCTCTGATACGGGAGCCTGGGTCCTGCAGCAACGCCTCGGGGCGATGCAAAAAGTTGACCGGGTCCGCATGAGCCATGACGGTGAAATCGATGCGAACATGGTAATGGCCATGATCAGGACCTGGGTTTGCTGCCTTTCGCGTGCTCGGAGCCGGATCTGCAAAGGACGCCATGCATACATGGCTACCTTTCAACGGCCGCTCCACGATCCTTGCGGTGCTGCGATGACTGACCTCGACTGACGAGCCAAAGAAAGGCGAGTAGAAGAACTTCCCACCCGCCGCCAAACCTAGAAGCCTCTTTAACTTGACGGAGCCTTCGATCGAGTCGCGCCAGTGACGCTGCACGATCATCGCATTCAGAATGTCGCCAGGATCCAAGTACGACAGAGTTTCTTCGAGCAGCTCGCCTGTGCCGAAAACCTTCTGAGCGGCAATTCCTCGAGCTTCAGGCTGTACGATCGGTGCGGAAGTCGACAGCGGCTGTGTGGAAGTGTGATCGGAAGGCTCAGCGTGAACACCCGCGGTCGCCTTGATACCGTCGCCCGGTGGAGAAGATTCATGGTGGACGTCCTGAACGTTCTTGGGTGAAGTGGCCATGATGTCGAAATGAGCGGATTGGTGAAGGGCGCGATCTGATCACACGATGGAGTCTCGTTCATTCGCGAGCGTGATGTCGATGCAGCAGTGTCGAACTGCGGGCGGCCGGTCAATGGTGAACCTGGAAGTGGCAGGTGAAGTGTGAGAGCAGAGTCGAGGAGGACAAGCAATTGTGGCGGTGTTGATGAAGTCGCTGTGTCAAGACTGATGTCGATGATGTTCATGCGAGGTGGGAGACTTTGGGAAGAAGATGAAGGAGATGAAGTGAAGCGCCGCGTCGACGGGACGCGATGACTGAAGAAAGTGCGAGAGAGGCAGGAACGACACCACTTACCGCAGGCGTCTTTAGTTGCTTCACATCACTTACTGAGTACGATTTGTGTTCTACATGCGGGCACATCTGCTCCTTAAGGTACTGTGGTCGAGCAAGCTCCAAGGCGGGTGTCGTAGCAGAGATGATGGAGAGTTCAAAAGTCGGAGATGTTATAGCGACTTCTTGCCTCAGGCATCACTCGCTGCTGCCTCGTCTTGGTCCTACAAATCTACCTTCGATCTCCGAACCACAAAGAACATTCACCAGACACTTCACGACTCACTACGAGTTTCATTCCAGACAGCTGTCTTCCAGATCCCTCACCGCAATGCGCAAGACACTTCTCTCCCTGACCTGCACGCGACTCAAACGCGTTCGACACCGCGCCTCGGCCGGCTGAACATTTAAATCAAGATGCCACGAACATTGCCATGGATGAATGGCAGTGCTGTCAAGAAAGAGAAACGCTCTACACCTGCGCCTGCAAAACGTGCCTCCTCGCCCTCCGATCTCGTCAACTCCGATCTCGAAGATGTCCATCCAGGCACCCCTCCACCCCGCCAACGACCGAGAAATACCTCCCGCGAGCCTTCCACTTCCCCGCCGCCTGGCCCTCCTCCGATCGAGACCATGCGCTCCGGCTTCGCTCAGGACGACATCTTCCGCATGGTTGAAGATGAGTTCCTCTCTACTGCTCAAACCTACACTGCTCACATCCACCATGCCGAGTACGCGCGACTTAAGAAGTTGCATCGATCACGAGGCCAGACGACATTGAAGGAGCTGGAGCGGGCGACGGATGGGAAGACTGCGCAGAGTCGGATGCTGCAAGTGCAGAGGGAGAAAGAAGGGAATGCAAAGCGGCAGCGGGACGGGATGCGGAAGATCAACGGAGGTGAAGAGGAAGAAGACGAGGACGAGTATCTGCTGGATCCGCAGCTGAAGGGTTTGATGATGAGCTCGCAGGCGCAGAATAATACGGGCAATCTGGCGGGTCTGAAGGGCTTGGAGAGGCCGAAGGCGGATACCCGAGCTGCTGCGGGACTGCAGAGGAGCCCGTGGAGAGGGAATGCCAAGATGAGGAATGTCTACGATGAAGACGATGCGGTCTTCCAAGGGGAGAAGGAGCCGGGACCGAGAGGACAAAAGCAGCTGGTGGTACACCCGAAGGGGCCGAACTACGATCAAGACGATGAAGAGGCAGACGTGATGCCGAAGACGGAGCCTGTCGATGACGACCAGGACCAGACCGACGACGACGATCTGGACGCGCCTGTACGCGTGCGAAAGGAGAGACTTGCGGTCTCAAATTGGGCAGATAAGGTCGTCGCATCCACAAGCGGCAGACCTTCGTATGATAACAACTCGCGGGCCCCTGATCGAACTGGCGGACCCGTCAAAGCAGAGCCAGCTTCTTCGTCAGATCGATTCTCAGCACGCCGGCCAACGCGAGACCGATCTCCGGCTCATGCTCGGCAAGAGAGCGTGGTAAAGATCAAGGAAGAGCCCGGAGACACGAGCGCTTCTTTCCGGGCTGCAAGTGAAGCAAGGACCGCTCTCGCCCGTAGGAAGGCGGAGAGGCGCGCGACTGAGGCCAAGAAGCTTGCTAAGTCGAAGGAGGTGGTGGTGCCGACGTTTCTGGTTTGAAGACTGCGGTTCGAGTGCGTGATCAGGATAGAAGAGGACATACAACGTGTGGATCCAGCCTTCCAGGTCTACAATGCGCAGCCGACTCTTCAGGCATATTGTCGGCATCTCTGCGGTTTCGGCACTGGAGCTTTTACCCCGGATCGACAGCTTGAACCTGGGTGGGAGTGACGCAATTGGAGCTTTGGAGCTTCGATTTCCAATGCCCGCATTTCTAAGCAACTGGAAGACGTGATCGTCTTATCTCACTCTCCTACATCTTTCTTCTTACACTGCTCTCTTCAATTCTTTAACCTTCGAACCCTCGCCGCTCTACAGTCCTCGTAGCATTACCAAGCCTTCATCTCAAAGCACCGCGATCAAAGGCCCCGCTTCTCAAACCACATCTCTTGCAGCAACAATGTCCGCACCCATCGCCATCATAGCAGGCGTCGGTCCTGGTACCGGCGCCGCCGTGGCCCGCCGCTTCGCAAAAGCCTACCCAGTCGTCCTCCTCGCCCGCAAACCCGCGAACTTCGAGTCGCTCGCCGAAGAGATCAACAAGTCTGGCGGCCAAGCGATCGGAATCTCCACAGATGTTAGCAGCGAGGAGAGCATGAGAAACGCTTTCGACAAGATCAAGGAGAAGTTCGGACAGGATGTCAAAGCCGCCGCGGCGGTATTCAACGCCAGTGGAAGCTTCACGAGGAAACCGTTCTTGGAGTTGAGCACGGAGGAGTTCGAGGTTTCATATCAGGTTTCTGTGTAAGTTTTGGCATTCACAGCTGCCTATCATCCTGCAAAGACCACATTCTGACAACCCAACAGCAAAGGAGCCTTCCTGTTCTCCCGCCACACCCTCCCGCTCCTCCTCCCACACGTCCAACACACCGGAACGCCCAATGTCTCCCCACCAACTCTCATCTTCACCGGCGCCACCGCCTCCATTAAATCCAACGCCCAAATGTCCTCCTTCTCGACCGGAAAATTCGCCCTTCGCGCCCTCTCCACTTCCCTCGCGAAAGAGTTTGGTCCACAGGGTGTGCACGTCGCGCACGCGGTGATTGACGGCGTGATTGACATTGAAAGGACGAAGGGATGGTTAGTGGGACAACCTGCTGAGGCGAAGATTGGTGCGGATGATATTGCGGAGGTTTATTGGGGATTGCATGGGCAGGGACGGAGGGGATGGGTGAATGAGGTTGACGTTAGGCCTATGTTGGAGAAGTGGTAGATTTGATGGCTGCCCTGAAGTAATATCGTGAATCAAAAGCATCGAGATTGGTCGAAATTTGATGCGAATTTGAGCCGCAAAACTTTGATGGAACCTTGTAACACCTCAAAAGCGCGCCATCGCTTCTCTCCCGTCCTTCCTCTCCTCTCACATCTTCCGCAACAACATCAGCGCCCCAAACCCAATGCTCTTACAAACAACAACGCGAGCTGGATAAAACCATTCAAACCACCCTGCCGAACACCCGGTCCGCCACTCCGCACACCCGTGCCGTGCAATGTCCACCGCAAAAATCTCTGCCCCTGGAAATGGTGTATACATGCAGCCACAAGACACGGGCTGCGAACTGCCCCATCAAGCCTATATCACCACTCGCTATAGCTCGCGCCTTCTCGTCTGGCTGCAGGTATCTCCACATGGACAAGGCTAATACAGGTCTAGGCGACTTTGTTTGGCCGATCTAGCCGGGCGAAAGACTACCGTATGGGCTGACCAACTCCGCGTGCACGCCTAGGACAAATAGTCAAATATTCGCCCCCACGAGTAATGAGACTGCAGGCTCTGCAGTGTCCGAGATTTGGTTTCGGTCTGGGTCTAACTCTTTGCCTGCCTCGACTCCGTGATTTGGCGATGCGCAATCTGTCCGATCGTCTACTGTGAGAGGACCTGCCAAAGGACCGTGGATCAAAACTTGAGACATTGACAGTTCCATTCACCTACAACGCTGTCGCAAGCACGCGAACAATTCAAGCTGCATCCCAGTCGAATCAACCAAAAGTGCAGACGGAATCCAGACCCCGACGGCCATGACTCGAAAAGACCAAACCTTACAGCCACAAACACCAAGTCACTGGTTTCAAGCCTCTTTCAGTACAACATCCGACGACCTGGACTTTGATGGGTCGCTTAACAAATACGAAGCTGACTCTCGCCTGCCGGATGTAGAGGCACAAAGGTAGGCGAAGTGGATTGTTCTCCCGCGTCACGAATCGACCGCCCAGTCTAGGTCCCGCCTTTGTCCTCGATACACTTTCGCCCCTCTCCTCATATGAGAGCGCCCGATCCTTACGACCATCGCCCTTGCTTCCTCGATCGCTACTTCCACACTTGACGATCTGAAGAAATCAAGCCACAATGGCACCAAAGGGTAAAGGAACCCTGCTCGAGCTGTGCACATCGACGACGATTCAAGGGAACAGCATCGCCGTTCACGTACTGGAATATCTCAGCATCGCCCAGACTCCTCCCCTTGGATTCCGAGAAGTGGCCGTGGAATTCCTGGAAGTCAGCCGGGTTCTATTCACAGCCAGAGCTGGACTATCAGATGCCACTGGCCGTACTACAGCTACTTCTACCGTGGAAGTCAACCGGGACTTTCACGAGAAGGTCAACCAAACCAAGAATGTCTTCACAATCTACGACCAGATGGTCAACAAGCTCCTCTCCACGGAGAAGAAGCAGACGTTCGGAAAGCTGGGCAAAGGCCTCCGATTGATGTTTGCTGATGGTGACATGGAGAAGCTGAGAGTCAGCTTTAGTCAATGCCGCGCTGCTCTCTCCCTTGCCGGACACCTGTTCCCCGAGGCCAGAGCCGGGCACAGTGTCGACGCTGCCTCAACGATCGGATACACGGCATTGGCGGCTGTTATGGAACGAGTCGACCCAAGCCGGCCGACATCGAGCCATGCAGTCCTGCAGAAGACCGTTCTACCGCCGTCTCCGCCACCGACCATCCCGCTTCCTTCCGCACCTCAGTCGATGCGCAGCGAGACCAGAAGCCCTCCCGTTGTCGCAAACGAGCCTTGGACACACATGTCGCCCGTTCGATCACCCGCTGAATCTACTGGCACCGCCAGCACATCTCGCAGCCATGCCACATTTGCTTCGTCGTTGCCTCGGTTCAGCAATGTGAGCTCAATGATTGGTGGTGGTCACGGAGACAACGTTTTTGGCACCGCAGACAACATGTCCGATATCACGGACGCGACTTCGATCATTTCTAGGATGGATATCTCCGACAGCACTCGTCAGTCCTACGCCAACGGCGACAAGCTTCCTAAACAAGCGCTTCGCATGAAGATCGACCCTACGAAAGCTCAAAGATGGGCTCCAAAGAGGACAGTGGGCAACATCACAGAGGCTGCAAAGACTGCATTGGCGACGGCTGTTCAGCAGAAGCATCACAAGATGATCGAGCAATTGCTTGATCAAGGCGTACCCGCCAACAGCGTAAGCGGCAACAACCTCCTCTGCGACGCTGTCATCAATCACGACTTGGAGAGCGTTCGTCTCCTGCTCCTCTTTGGCGCCGATGCGAACGGCACGGACAAGGACAACTGTACGCCACTTTATGCTGCCACTGGAGCATCGTTTTTCGAAGCAGCACAATTGCTCATCAACTACAATGCAAGCCCAAATCAATCTGCTGGAATGTACGGCGAATCGCCGTTCGCCGTTTCCTTGTCGGACGCCAAAGCACCCTTCGCCCACATGTACCTTCAATATGGTGCGGATCCATCAGCAGTCATGGAAAACGGAGACACTGCCTTCACCCAGTCGATGAACAAGTACACACCGTCTTGGCTCATTGAGCTGATGCTGTTGTACTCGACTCCCGTTGATGCCAAGAACGCCCGCGGTGAGACCGCCCTGTTCAAAGCCATTAATTCCGCACGCTTGGACCTGGTCTCGAAGCTCTTGAGCGCCCGCGCGGATCCGAATCTTCCCGGACCGAAAATCGTGCTCTGGCCTGCGGTTCACCACCCTGCTATCCTCGAGGAGCTTCTCACACATGGTGCTGATCTGCGCCGCGCGCCTGGAGTTCTCGAGCTGGCCACTTCCACAAACTCCACGGAAGCAGTCAACATTCTCCTTCACCACGGCGCTGACACCAATGCAAAGAAGGACAACATTTACACTCCTCTCTGCTCCGCCATCCGTGACGATCGTGAGGCTCTCGTCGAGACTTTGCTCGCCGCCGGTGCAGACCCTAATCTCAAAGCTCTCGACTGGCCGCTCTTCAAAGCGGTATCATACCACCGCACGCACATGATCCCTCGTCTTCTCGCCGCCGGCGCCGACCCACACCACCCTAAAGGCCTGATCGAATCTGCCGTCGCCCACGAGAACATGCCAGCGTTGAATTACCTCCTCCGCCAAAACATCGATCCCAATGCCCGCAACGCGAAGGGCTACACCGCACTGACAACCGCCATCCGCGACAACCACCCGGAGTACATCGACGTCCTTCTCGCTCACGGCGCCGACCCATCCGTTCGCGGACAAGACTGGCCCATCAGTATGGCCGTCAAGCGCCCCGCTATCCTCGCCAAACTCCTCCCTCACATCCAACCTTCCAAGATCCTTCCCGGCGCAATGGAACTCGCCGTCGTCGCTGATCAGCTTGAATCCGTCCGTCTGCTCGTCAACGCGGGCATGGATCCCGAGTCGAAGAACGGTGGCGTCTTCTCTCCTCTCACAACCGCCATCCGCGAGAACCGGAAAGAGATCTTCCGATACCTCGTCGACGAAGCAGGTGCGGACGTCAACACTCCCGGTGAACATCTACCCATCATCAAAGCCATCCGTCGTCATCGCGAGGAGGACTTGAGTTACATCTCCCACTTGCTCGAGAATGGCGCAAACGTAAATCTCATGTACCGCGGTTGGAACGCCGTGCTTCAAGCGCTGGAGAACGGAGACTTGGAGATCCTGAAACTGCTAATGGACAAAGGTCGTCCTGGCCCAGATCTCGATCAACAAGACGAGAGCGGACGGTCGGTGCGAGACATCATCCACGAGAGGGATCTGATCGAGGAGGAAGAGATTTTAATGGGCAAGCGAGGCGAGGTCGTGCAGTTGAATACATTGGAAGGTGGAGGCAAGACGAAGAGAGTGGGCGTGCAGGTCAAGGAGTTTGTGCTTTGACTAGCTATTGACGAGCAGAATGAGAAGAGGGAGAGGGAAGAGAAGAGGCTTGCTAAGGAGGAGGAGATAAGGGTTAAGAGGGAGGAGGAGGAGTGGAGGAGGAAGACTGCGGAACAGAGGGGAAGTGAGGGGGAGGGGATGATGGAGAGTGTGACGCAGTGGTATTTTCGGGAGAGTTTTCTGGTGGGGAAGCAGTAAGGTCTTGTTGACTTTTGCGGTGGAGGTTTTGGGTTTTATATACTGTTTGATACCTCTTTGGAATGTTATTTCATGTTGATGAAATGGAGTCGCCGTTGGAGCTGCTGCCGGTCATGATCGGTACCTTCTTGATGGCACTCAAGACCGGACCGCAGGTGTCGCACTCAGGTGGCTCGGAGTCTGCAGTCTGCGCGAGAGACCGGAGATAAAATCCAAGCCAAGGAGGTATGTGTCTACGCAGCATCAAAAGCAGGTATAGATATTTTCGTTCTTCGACTCACACTGTATAGCTAAGCCACTGATCTCTAAGCTGGGTGGTCCGAATTGATAAGAGCTATGGAGATAGCAATCCCGGACCTGCAATTCTTCAAGCTTGCAAGCTGGATTCACTTCACTTCACTCGCCTTAGCGTAAAGCTTGTTCCTGGAAGCTCGATCCGTGGCAACGGTGGCATTGGGGTTTACCCCGCGATTGGTAGCTCACGAAATTGGCACGTGAAAGTTGCAAGATTAGTCGGGCTTGCCGAGACCAAGCGCCTTCTTCATCTCTGAGCTTCACCATCTCACGAACATCATCAATCCATCAACACTTCTGGCTTCCATCCACACTTTGCACTTCCGTCAACGGCGCTCGCTCCCATCAGCGCCCCTCATTCTTATCACCAATTCATCTCGGCCTTTTCGACCAGACATTTGTGCCACTCGAGCAATGGCGACTCCACTTCCGCCAACCGTCGACTTCACGACCGCTTCTCCACAGACCGGCAGCAAGCTCCTCAGCCTTCCACCCGAGCTCAAAAATTGCATCTACGAGATGGCTCTTCAGGACTTCACTATCACTCTCAAGGTTCCGGACGAGAACGGCGACACGCCACTCGGTAAAGGGCCCGGGATACTCCTCGCCTGCAAGGAAGTCTATCAAGAGACCTGGAAGCTCTACTACTCGACTGTCACGATTGTCGTGCCACTGGATGGACCCGCTCGCTCCGACGGCAAAGATGACGAGACAGGCAGGAGACGCCTGGACAAGTTCTTGCGCACGATCGGACCGGACAAAAGTGCGCTTCTGACTTCCATGATCGAGACGCCAGACATGCAGCCATTGAGAAACGTCTATCGCAGTGAATTTCAGAATGCCCACATCGCCAGCTTTTCTGCGACCAAGAGGCAAAAACTTTACCTCATCGAGCACGCAAAACGCGCCTTGGGCAGATCGCTGCTTATGTGTTGGTACAGTAGCGCGGCTGGAAGGCCACAGTACTCCAAAGATCCAGTCCAGAGCTTCTTGGATTGGTCGGAAGCTGGGCAACGCTGC
The DNA here is from genome assembly GCA_000223685.2 of Zymoseptoria pseudotritici STIR04_4.3.1. NCBI lineage: Eukaryota > Fungi > Ascomycota > Dothideomycetes > Mycosphaerellales > Mycosphaerellaceae > Zymoseptoria > Zymoseptoria pseudotritici. The sequence continues at coordinate 25,085 of AFIR01000686.1, forward strand.
ACACGGACCAAGATCTACGTCGATTCGATGGTGCGGATTTTGAGATCAAGGTTCGAATACCGGTTGCGACAGCGAGAGTTGGAAAACGGTAAGTGCTAGCAAAGATCTGCTTCTCAGGAGGAAATGCTGATCAATTTGCCAGTCGAACTTCAGGTCGAGCAACACAAGCCCCCCGTCGACACCGAGGCTCACTTGTATTGGTCAAATGATGGACCACGCCGCCCAACGCGGCGTCGTGAAGCAAGTCTGCCATAAGACGTTTTCATGTTTCTCCTCGGCCGCACGCGGGAGACAAAGCAGTGGGAACCAAGATGACACCACTGTCATGTTGACCCGGCGATGGCATTGTGCCCACCTTGCTTTTTTGTCTCTGGGGCTTGAGAGCGCTTTACACTATCCACGACTTCCTTTTATCGAGAGCACAGTCCAAGGGTACTTCGGCGCAAGACGAGCGGTGTGGTAACTGTGGTTTGGGCAAGCCCACGGAGCTATGTGGTGTGTTCTTCATTGGATCATGCGACTGGAACAGCACCAGTCGTTGTTGGAGACTTGCGCCTTTGGCCAATCACGGGACGAAGCGTCGTGAGGATGCAGGTGACTTGAAGCTAGGTGAAATTCCATTATCGACCAAGACAATTCACCGCTTCTTTCAAGCCTCCAATCTAAGAGCAACTTCTCAATGTTCTTTCCTTGATCCATATTCCTCGTCTTCCGTTTTTGCAACAGCCGCTTGGAGATTGTACTTGCAGCTACAAGCAGATCAGAACTTGCTCGATCGTATCACTGCTCAGATTGCAGCTCAGGCCGGATCTCCTACTCACATCCTCCCAACGTGGTTGGTACCGATTCATGCTGCCGTCTTGCAAGATGCTGCGTGGTCCCCCGGAGTGATCAGGACCTTCTGGGCTGACACTTAAAGAGCTGTGAAGTGAGCTTGAAGCGGCTGACATTCCAGCTCCTGTGGCGCAAATCAGGGAGACATGGCATGGTTCTAGATGCGGGTACAGTCGGTGTCGGAGTCGACCGCCGCTTGCGGTGATGCCGATCTCGCATGCCGTTTGCCATCGCTCCAAGTGATGTGTGAGGTCTTTGCTTGATCGTACGACGAACTTGGTGATCCTGGCACTGTCGATGGAACAATATGCATATCAATTATCCATGCCAGCAGGGTCAGTGCAATCTGCAATCCCGGCAGCTGACCAAGCGAAACGAGACTCAAAAAGAACAAAGAAAGGATTTGCGAGATGCGACTCGACGACCTCATGACTGGGACAAGCAACTCACCGACTAGTAGCCTTGAGTCGGACCAATTTAAAGGTACGGTTGCACAGCCCTCCGATCCTGGCGGGACTGCAAAGAATCGACACAACTATCGCCTTTCGCCCGTTCGGTGAACCAACCATCACGTTCTTCTTCCGAACAACACTCCGTTCCACCATGGCCGTATTTCAAATTCTCCTCCCACTGGTCGCTGCCTTCGCCGTTGGTACAGATTCGCTATCTGTCCCTCTACATCAGGGCCAGGGCGAGGTGAGCAGGAATCAATTCGTTGCCAGAGCGGTACATCGGAACCTCCAGGAACGATCTACGGGCCTTGGATCGGCCACTAGGGACACTGCGGGCTTCTGGTACGGGTTGGTCGATGTGGGCGACTCCAAAGGTCTCTCTCTCCTTCTCGATACCGCATCGCTTTACGTCGTTGCCAATACAGGTGTTTACTAGCCGAGTGCTGCATCCATCGATCTCAACGACACCTACACTTTCGGACTTGCCAGCACAGAGTCGAATGGATGCGGCATTGGCAACATCTCGACTCGAGTCTTTAAGGACGACGTCACGTTCGCCGGGTTGACAGCCAAGAACTTTACCTTGTTCGACGTCGTACCGAAGCCGGCACCTGGGCCGGGCATCACGACAGAAACTAAAAGACAGGGCTTGATGGGTCTGGGAATGGACGATTTGTCGTTCTTTCCCACGCTCTGTGCTCAGGGTGCCGTCGACGAATGCCGTTATGGATTGGCATTTGGTCTGGATGGAACCGGCACAGCTATACTCGGCTCGAAGGACCAGGGCCTTTATGAAGGAGAGCTATCCGTACAAAAAACGGGTCAGAATTGGGACATGACCAACAAGCTGATGGTCGATGGCACGGAGATTCTGGCAGAAAGCGACACAGTAGTCCTCGACAGCGGAACTGTCAACGTACGTTTCAGCCCCTTCCTTTGTCCAGTACAGACAGGTACACAGAAATAGCTGATCCATCGATCCTAGGTCATCGTACCGACCGTGGTTGCCCGCAAAACCTTCGCCGCTTTGAACATTCAAATTGTGGAGCAAACTCTGCCGGGCTGCATCAATTCTATATTCGGCTACTACCCATGCGACAAACCTCCCACAATTGGTTTTCAGTTCGGAGATAAAGTGTTCAACATTGAGCCTTCCCGGATCCAGCTGGAGGACAACGGCAACAACAATTGTACAGCGATCATAACCGGGATTGATGTAACTAAAAAATACCCGAATCTGTGGCTCATTGGACAGGCCTGGATGCAGGGGAAGTATGTTGACTTCCGCAAGAAGGACGATGGGTACGAAATTGGAGTGGCGGATCTGAAGTAAGTTCGATGGCTTTCTTGGACCAGGCTGTGTTTCCGTGAGCTGAGCTGAGTCGCCAGGAATCCTGGGTCGGGATGTCCGTAGGAAAGCAGGCAGTCATATGCATGAGCTTCGCCATTGTACAAAAGCGCACGGAACTGTGCAGCTGAGCCAGTCCGCCCACCGATAGAGATTCTCTACTTGTAATCTTATCCTGTCGTGTCTGTCGATGGAAGCACAGCTGGGGAATCCATTGTTGTCGTCTTACGACGAGGTACCACTGCAGAGCACGATGAAGTCAGCCCGGTCCTGTCCGCCCCTTGACTACAACATCAGTAGCGAGATAGCTGAACCGGCAAAGTACCTGCAAATCGCATTCACGCCATGCAAACCTAACGATCGAGAATGTTGCTAATGCTCTGCGCCGCTCGTTGTGCTCTTCGCACAGGCCTTGGTCAGGACGGTGATATTTGAAAGAAGGCTGGCAGCTGACTTTTGCTCATAATATGCTGGAGCGTATGTTGCCACATGGGAGGCTGTGGCACTAGCGGCAAGCTAGCGGCGTCTCATGAAGTGAAGTGAGCGCGAAATGGGTCTATGTCTCTATTGCGCTTAGCGCAGATTTCGGTGTTGTAATTGTGCAGCGCACTTCCCCCTCAACGTCAAACCAAACATCAACATTCCGCCAACCAATATCGTCTACTATTATTTCATAATGGCGACCACCAAACTCCAAGCACTCCTACCCAGCAGCGTATCAGCTCCGAAGCAAGCTCAGGACTCCCAACTCACATCTCTCGCCCCTGAATTGCGCAACCGAATTTACGCTCTCGTGTTCGCCGGCTACATCAACGACGCTCTAGCCAACGAAGAGGACGCCCGAAACACCAAAGCTGCCACACCAGGTCTGATCCTGGCCTGCAAACAATTCCATCAGGAGGCACTGGGTATCTTCTACTCTCATGCCGGGTTCCAGTTCTGCGACTTGTATCGCTTGAGCTTGTGGAAAGAGAGGATTGGCACAGCCCGCACAAAGCTCATACATCACGTAAGGGTGTTGAGCTCGTACCTCCGTACGGATTGGTTCGATGAAACGGATGATGAAAGTTACACAGCGGGATACTGCCTAGACATCGGACAAGCCTCTGGTCGCGAACTCTGGTATCGCACAGGTTTGCACCACGACAAGTCCATCAACCGCAAGTTCTATCTTTGGACCAGGGACCCACTCCAAGCCGCGGTAGACTGGAAAAAGTATCTGGCCATTCGACAGGCCCACATGTTCGCATTGTTCGACAAGGAGATTGAACGCCTACTAGCACAGATTGCGTCGAGGGATCCCCATCCTTCGTGGATTCTCGACGTCGAGCAAGCTCATCATGGCGTTGGCGAGGATCGATGGGATAAATCGGAAGTGAAGACGTTCTGGTCGACTTCTTGATATGTTCGATCAAAGTTCGCGGTCGTCTGGGACCCTGGACTGTGGACACGCTGAGCAGCGAGTCGATCACACGCGTTCAACGGGGGGTGGAAATTAGACCCGGTGCTTCTGAAAAGTGATATGTCATGATGGAGCAAGGAGACCTGAGCTACAGTGGCATGTATCATTGCGGGCGCCAATTTGTTGGCAATCGACGGGAGCAGAGAAAGGAGATCTGTTGCGTGGGACAAAAGTATTGCTCCTACAGTTGACACTCACCCGGCAGAATAGTGACAATCAAGGACCATTTCCAAAATGGCAAAATGGAACTGCGTCATGGCTCGGTTCCGCCATGGACACAATCTTCCCAGAGTCGAAGAGTCGAGTGAAAGGTACGGCAAGCAAGAACAAGCTGAAGCATCGGGTATCTCAGATCGACCTACTTCGAGTGGGCCGATCTAAGACCAAGTACAGCTCCTCAAACCTCAAGCTCGTCCTCTTCTCGAAGCCGTGACGTATTTGGCCTCGACTTCATTTCAACCTGCAAGCGCAACACATCGCAAGAGCGCACTGCGCCGCAAAAGAATCTATCCCGTCGATGGTACCCCTGAGCGTCTGTGTAGCATCGGCACCTGCTAAGTGAAGGAGGTTTTCCTCATGCTGTAGTAAGGAGAGCCAGAATCGGAGTCTCACATCTTCACGCTTGTCCAGGGCATCGGCATTGAGGAAGCGGAAGTAGCTGCGAGAGGCTGCACTTTGAGTGCCCGACACGCAGCACAGCAGATTCTCGACACCTATCATCGTGTCTTAACACTTGAAAAAGACAAGCGCTTTCTTCGGACCGTCGATTTCCTCGTTTGAGGTTCAGACCCGTGTGCATCTTTTCTTACATGGAGGGAATCCACGCCTGTCTCACTTCGACTTCTGAAGTGATAGCCATATGCCATCATATGCCGGCAGATCGTCAAAATATTCATCTCGACTCTGGTCTCGCCGCGTGAAAGGTTTGTGGCGCGTGCTTCGTCGACCTACTATCACAACCCCGTGTCCATCCTTTCGCACACTTCCCTCTTCCATCCTTCAGCAACACCATAAAGGACCGCAATCGACTCAAGTCCTCTTTCGCAGTCCAGCACAACACCAAACCACTAATCCACAACATGGAATCACCAAAGCGCAAGTGCGAGAGCGGACCCTCGACCACCATCAAAGCACCGCGTAAGCGCGCACGCAAGACCAAGCACAACGTCGACCTCCGTACTACTCTTTCCCAGCACAACTCGCCTCTACTTCGTCTCCCAGCGGAGTTGAGAAACGGAATCTACAAAATGGTATTTGAGGACATAACCATGACGTGGCTGAAGCCGAACGCAACGAATCATTACGTTGGCCGCCCAGAAGCGCCCGCACTTGTGTTGGTGTGCAAGCAGGTCAGCGCCGAAGCTCTGAAAGTCTGCTATGCCAACGCTACTTTTGCCTTCTCCTCCCCTGCACGAGCTGCGCGGTGGATGCAGATAATCCCGCAGCAACTTCAGAGCCTCGTGGAATTCAAAGTTGTATTCGCCACGTGTATCGGCAGCGTCGACGACGAGCTCAGGCATGCGATGAGGCTCGCGTGGGACGTCGAATTCATGAAGATGACCCTGTTGGAGTTGCGTCGAAGCGAAGATCACATACCATGTAAGAACGCCTGCTCCGATTTCCAGATCGATCGAGAACTGACCAGAATGCCAGCTCACTTATATCGCTTGGAGTACGGCTCCCGCGAGAGGCAGAGGGTCTGGGTGCCATTTTGGCCCGATCAGCAGCTCGCCAACTTCAGCCTCGGTGTTGGCCTGCTTCGAGCAGCCAATATGGCGGTTTTGCGGGAGTCGAACGAAGAGACGCCACGAGAAATGATCAAACTCACCGCGAGGGATATTGCAACAAGTTCTTTCCTTGGTACAAAGATGATGAGATATGCGTCGAATGGGCGGTATGCTACCCTCTCTCAACAACTTGGACGGCTCGGACAAGGGGTCCAGATGGGCAAGCTACACCAGGCTAGGGGGAGGGACTTTCCACACCGGATATTTCACCTGACGACGACAGACGCAAACGCCACTGGCAAGAGCGGCGCCTCTAGCGATCAAAACTAGCAGCACACTGCGACTACAACTCAGCGTGCCCTTCTATTCTTTTTGCTTCGTTCACGAACAAAAGCAGCCAACACCAGTGGAGAAACCCTTGCATTTCCTGATTCCGCGCTGTTGAAAGTCGAAGGCTACGATCCAAGAGTCGTAAAGCCTAGCCCTGAATACTTTAATTAAGAAAGCTTTTGCAACTTCCAGATTCGGAAGTTGGGTGACGTCATTCATCCTGTAAGTGAATTAGTAGAAAGACTACAACGCTGGGAGAGCAGACCACGTCTCTGAACACTCCACCACGCCTACGGACCGAAAGTCTCGCATTGAAAAGCCAGGAAAGCAAGAGCTCGGTCGATGTGTCTCCTTTACATGCCCTCCAAGCATATGCAACGTACAGTTCACCATGCATCACATGCAGCCGGCCAGCCTTACATGTGCACACTGAGATCGACACGAGTCAGACCGTCCAACTTCTATTAGCTCGACCGATCGGCTTCTTTTCCATTCTCTACATCAACATCGTTGTCAAGATCCACAGCTTCGCTCCACAGCACACAACCTCCACCACTCCGCCACTCGCTACCGCTCACATCATGGACTCACACAAGCGCAAGCACGACGATTCGGGTGACGATCGCCCACAAAAACGACCGCTTCTGACCAGACCAGGCACGGCGCGCCCAAAGCGTCTCTGCAAGACAGAGCGTCCTTGCAAGACAGATACGAGCACCAGACCTCCAAGTCCTCCACCAAAAGCCTTCCCCTTACTGCGGCTCCCACAAAACGTCCAGAACATCATTTACGAAACGGTGCTAGGAGATGTGACATTCACGTATCCGCCATCGATTCACTTGCTCCCAAAAGAGCCTCCTCTCGTCATGACTTGCAGGCACATCTACAACGAGAGTCTGGAGATCTTCTACGCCAATGCCTCGTTCGTTTTCGGTCATTGCCGCCGGCTCGCACAGTGGAAAGCTCCACAGGAATTTCGAATCCTGGTGCAGCACAAGGTGATCTACGACTTGGTCGATTGGAATGTGCCCGGTGCTCTTGCCAGGGACAATTACGAGTCGGTGCCTTGGCGCTGCGGGCTAGGGCCGCTGAACGAGAGGACGACGACGCTGAAGTGGAAGTATGGCCCGGGCCGGTATCAGATCAGTACAAACCCATCGTTCGTTTCCACTCTTTGACCAAGTACTGACTCTATCGCCAGGGGAGTTAAAGCGCTACGAGCTCGGCAAGCTCAAGAGATGCCAGCAGTGGACGCCATCCTGGCCACAGCACTTGTTGACGAACACGACTTATTTCGGCATTTGCAACAGCCATCACTCAACGGTGGCAACCCTGCAAAAGGCGAATGCAAGCGATGGAGTTGGTGAGAGCTATGAGCTCAGCACAAGGTTTGCGCATGCTGATACGCTATGAGAGCACAAAGGTTTGCGTAAGCCTTTCCTTTGGACGAAGAAAGATGCTTGCTTACATTCAAGAATGTAGATTCTCCATCTGCTTGGGCCGTTCGGAAGCCACGCTACCCTGATACCCATTCGCGGCCTTGCGAATGCTGTCTTTGTGCTGAATGGCTGGGATATCCTCTGCCAGTTGACGATTTCAAAAGCGAGCAATAGAGATGTCGATGAGTTCGCTCCTGGTCAAGGTGGAGTTCTGACTAGGAGTTGTTGCAGGAAGGATCTGGAGACTTTGGACCCAGATAGTATTGATATTGATAATCGAAACAGGGTGTTTCAACTCAAGAGATGGTGTAAGAGTGTCGGTGAAAGTTTCGTGGCCGCCTCGTATTCAGGACGTGGGGTTCCTGTAAGCGCTACAAATGTGATCAGTTTGCAGAGCTCTGGACTAAAGCGCGAATCGTATGATATCCTGAAGAGCCATTCCTGCCGCTTGAATGACCATTCAGATCTGCCTGGAGTGGCCACGAGAAGCGGTCAATGGACGGCGGTATCGCCACGAACGGGGTTCTTAACTTACTCAATACTCACAACAACCGTACGAGACATCGTCGGCATTGGTCGCGCTGCCGGTATTGGTGGAATATTCATGTTGCCACTCGTGCATGCAGAAGACAGGCATTTTGAGGCTTTATTGGTCTGCTCCCCTGCAACAACACCGTTCGCGCTAGGTCCGAGGCAAGGGTCCGACGGCGAGCAGTCCGATGCGCTCTCAGGCACGCTGCATGTGGTAGAGGAATCTCGATGGCTTCATCCCGACGGCAAGGCCATTCAGTTGAGATGAGGCCATTCAGTTGAGAAACGGTGTCTGTGGACCGCTCAAACTTTTTGAGAGATGGGCTTGGAGTTCGCTGTAGGGCTTGTTCCTCCCTTGCCATTGGGAGCAGGATGAACGTCCGGATGTGGCGAAGCTGGGGACCATGAACCTAGTATCACGCCCTCATGGTTCGGGGTCTGGACTCTAATAGTTCGGTATCGAGAGCAATGGCATCATCTCCACGAGCGTCCTATTCCCGGACTGTGATGGCTCCAAGATCCGAACTGGACGGCATAAAAAGGTCAGCAATGCCTCGAGATTTCCCAACTGCAACATCTCAACACATCAACAACAAGAAAGACATCCTCAAACCAACATCTCTCCAGTCAAGATGCAGTTCACAACTCTCTACCTCCTCTCCACCCTCACCGCTCTCGCAAGCGCTTCCCACCCAGGAACCGGCAATGTCTGGAGCGGCGACAAAGTCTCCGCGGGCTGCACCAACGGCCAGTGCTCTTATTCCTTCACCTTCAGCGGCCACACCACCAAGGATCTGCCCGAGTTCGAAGCTCATTGCACCGGAAACACCGGGATCTTCGATGCGGTTCTGCGCCCATGCACGCTGGTCCCAGGAAAAGGACACACGTCGTCGGCGGTTGTCGAGGCGTCTGCCTATCTCGCGCTGACCCCACCGAGCAAGGAGGATCCGGATGGCAAGGCGCAGGCGGTGTTGCGGCTCGACTTTAACGACGCGTGAGTACTACTCTGTCCTGCTTCTATCCCAGGGAGATTGTGGTTTGAGTTCGACGGTCACTGACGGTGAAACAGGAACCCTTTCGTCGATCAGTGGCAGGGCACGAAGGATGGGTCTTACACGGAATTCGCTCAGGCCGGATATTCCTTTGAGGTCATTCCGGGTCCGAACACTGGCGCTTAGAGATGAATGGGAGAGCTGGTCGGTGGTGTTGTCGGGAGGAACTGATGGTGTGTCTGTCTGCCATTTCGGCGGTGTGGATGCATGTTCTTGTCGGGAAGGAGGGCTTGTTGGATCTGTCCGTGGCTGGTGTCTGGATTCGAAGAACCAGCGAGGCATGTGCGAGGTTGCATTCAGCATAGTCAAGTCAATGGAGCTCATCGGACCTTTGCTCGTCGCATTCTCAAGGGCAAGTCACGCACGTCTGCTGGTCCTGGCATTTCCGGTTGGCTGGATCATGGCCGGAGCCGATTTTCCCTTTGTGGCTGTCATCGAACAAACGTAGAGGAGCCTGCGGTATCTGATGAATGCGATTGAAGTCTGGCAATTAGCAGTCTGACGTTGATGAGGCCAATCGCATGGGACCTTATGAGCTGGGAAGATCCTTGAAGAATGCGGAGAGAATATGATTGATTGGAAATCTATCTTGTTGACAGCAATAGGTCTGCATCTGCGCGCGAAGGTGGCAGCAGCAAAGCCGCGATGAGGTAGCGTCGCCAGCTTCCGCATTGAGGAACTGTGATTGAGGTCAGATGACAGACATACCAGGAAATGTATCCAGCCTTCAAAACGCTCATCTCCCAGGACTTTCATGTCGAGGAGCGCTCTGTAAGCGGGAAATAGTACATCAATCTTCGCTAGACGTATAACTGCATGTAGCCATAGCTTTGTTCGGCTGCTGAGTAGATATCCTAGCGGTTGTCATATGGATGCAGGGACGGGAAGAGGAGAGAGAGTGGAAAAGGAAAGGGTACGTCAGCACAGCAAAACATCACACTGGGGACAAGAGATGGGAACAGAGAGCACAAGATCGGGGTGACTCTGAGAACCTTCACTGCCTGAACCGGCAGGGATTGTGCGCAAGACCTCTAGCACCTCAATGAAGAGATGGAGAACAAGGTGGAAGCAGGAAATGCACTGGGTTTCAAGTCGATTTCTCGGGTATGGTATCCATGAATCTCTTTCGCCGAAGAGAGAAAATTTCGCCAGCCAGCAGACGTCGTCAAGTCGCATCCATGTGTGGACGAGGACAATGCCGCAGAACGCCATCCACCCAGCTCATAACTTTTCATCCACTTCTTCCAACATCTTTCTGATCAAGGGATGTGGTGTGTGTGGTGGGCAATCTAAGCAGACTTGCGCTTCTTCTCGTTGGCCTCGCGGCCTTGGCTGATGCGCTCGATGATCTTTTCGCGGTCCTTGTCGAGCTTGAGCTTGGTGATCTCAACCTTGGAGGGAGCAATGCCGAGAGGGACAGCCTGGCCGTTGGACTTCTCGCGGGAGACACGCTCGATGTGGATAACGTATTTGAGGCGGTAGACGGAAGTGACCTTGCCCTCGCGGCCCTTGTTGGTTCCACGCTTGATGATGACTTCGTCGTCCTTGCGAATTGGGATGGAGCGGACCTGATGAAGTGTTAGTCATCGAGAATTGTGTTGCGACGTGGTGAGATGTACGTTGTGCTTCTCGCGCAGCTCCTTTGACAGCGGTGCGGACATGATCACACGGCGGACGCTGGATGGCGCGGAGAAGTGAGCCTTGCGGCTCTTTCTCCGGCTGGAGGACAAGTTCTTGTTGATGACAGTCATGTTGGCGATTTGTCTGGCGGAGTCGACAAAGGGTTGGTGCTGTTGGGGTTAGTTGTCGCTGGAGAAAGCAGAATTTGAGGAGTGTCGCAAATCTCAAAGTGTGGATGGCACGTGCCAAGAGTGCAACGCCGCGGTTATCCCGAGACGCTAGTGACCTTGCCGCGCTCTGGCTTCGCATGGAGCTCACCGTGGGAGGCGCGTTGCGACAGGAGTGAACGTGTATATATGGGAGGATCGCAAATGGACAAAACACTGTTGGACGTGAAGCTGGGACAAATGCGACTACACTTCTTCGTGCAGAGCAGCTGAAGTCCGATCATCGACGATAACTCGAGTCGCCTCCGCATGGGCAAGGAGGAGCCGGACCAACGACACCCACCGAGACGAGACGACGAGCCCGATTGCCTCGTTGCGATCGAGACGTAGCCTTTCACCATGGCGCCCTACACGTACAACAACAACTTCTACGATCCCGTGGGCAGCCAGTCGAATCAGCAACCGCAAGGCTACACCTATTCCAACAATGCGCCGTCCACTTCCGCTCAGTATCCCAGTCAAGCTGCGTCGACGTATGGAACGAACTACACGCAGCAGTCGTACCCGAATCAGTATGGCACGCAGGCATACGGGACCAGTGGTCAGCAAGCGTCAAGTCAATCAACGGGCGGGAACACAACTCGCGCAGCGCAAGACTATTCAGGTCGGTCAAACGACACGGCCTCTCAATACGACAACACCACTTGGAACGCGACGCAGAACTATGCATCTAGCGCCTACAACCAGCTGTCGAGCCGAAGCCAGGCCAACCCCTCCCCTCTCTACGCGACAAGTTCAGCTGCCTCAACATTTGGCCGGCTGAGCTTACCCGCCGAGCAGCAGTCCCAGACTTCTTCAAACACGTTCGCCGGAACTCAGTCATACCCCACGACGTCGTCAAATGCGAGTACTCAAAATGCGACATTATCAGCTGCTGCACAACACCGATCGTACATGACTGCTTACACTCAACAGCAGACCCAGCCTCCTCCGAGATACAACAGTCCTCTACAGGCCGTGCAAGCGCAGAATCAGCAGAAAGGCCATCGTAAGCAAGCGTCTAGCTCTGCAAACGCCGAACCGTCCCCTCAATTTGCGGCGCGCAATCTGCAACAACAACAACACAGGCAGCAGCAGCAGAGTCAACAACAACGCCAGCAGAGCGCATCTGTAGAGCCATCTCCCACCACCGTCGATCCTTCACAAGTCTACGATTTCCGAGCCGAGCAGGAACGAAAAGCGCGCATCGACGCTGAGAAACGTAGAAAGATTCAAGCAGAAGCAGCAGCGCGCAAAGCAGAGGAAGACGCTCGACAAGCCGAGGAAGACGCACGAAAAGCGGAGGAAGCTAGGGCTGAAGCGGAAAAGGCAAAGGCCGAGGAAGAAGCGAAGAAAGCCGCCGCGGACGCAGCAAAGAAAAAGGCTGCGCTCGAGCGTAAGAACGAACAGCGGAGGAAAGCAAGGGAGGAGAAGCAGAAAAGTAAGACTGCTGCGACGGCATTGCAGCAGATGGCTTCAGGTGCGGGCGCAGGCGCTGGTGGGGCTGCTACAGGGAGTGCAAGTGGAAACGGGACTATGGCTGCTATGGCTGCTATGATGGGCGACCAGTCGCAGCCGCCGGCAAACAGCGAAGAAGCAGAGATGCGTGCAATGTTCAAGAAAATGCGGGAGTTCAACGCGCGCAACCCTGACATGCTGGCAAAGTTGTGGGAGGAGGAGAGGACCGCACATGCATCCAACAGTTCTCCACAGCAGCCTGCACAGGCATCGCCACCGAGACAACAGCCTCCACCCGTCGCAGCGCCGACTGTTCCACCATTGTCAACCTCAGGGTACAAGCCTTTTGCGACTCCTGCCGCTGCGCCGCCTCAGACTGGACCTCCGTCGAATGTTCGAGCGACGCCCGCCGCGCCACCTACTCCTGCTCCTGCCCAACAAACCAACGCAGCTCTCTGGCCTCCACACAAAAAGGGCGCTTTGGCAGAAGCCGCTGCGAAGTGGTTGGCTCTTCTGCCTCAAAATCAAGGTACAGGCAGACACATCAGTAGGGAGCAGGTCCTCAAAATTCTTGACACCAACCCATCGTACGTTCAACTCTGCGAAATGATCGAGAAGGAGGGTATACGATTCGAACGCTCGGCTCTGGCAAAGGAACTTCTCAAAGCTGTCCCGGATGGCATGAAGAGCCAGACAGGAAAGCCTGGACCTCCGGCAGCGCAAAGTCGGATGACCGCGCAGATGAACGCCGCTGCTGCTCCCAACAGTGAGCCAAAGAAACGAGGACGCCCAAAGAAGGACGATCCCAAGAAGAACTGGTCGTACAACAGCTATGCTTTGCCTGGAAACAAGACAAATGCAGGGACTGTTTCCTACCAGACGCCATCGTTCTCGTCCTTGACGGAAGCTGCCAGGGAGATCAACAGCATGAGCACCGCGCCGTCCTACCCAGCCACGGGATCCCTCGCTTCTACTTTGGCAGGTGGTGCTGTGCAACCCCCTAGCGATCCATTCTATGATGCACCGATGACCTTGGACGACGATCCTGCACCAGATATGTCTCAGCCTCCAGAAGTGAAGCCAGAGGAGCCGCGTCGTCCACCAGCCAACAAAGAGGAAGCTGCCAGGAAGCGTACCTTCAACGATCTGGTGGATCTGACCAAGGAGGACGAGTCCGAGGACGAAGGTCCGCCCCGGAAAACAGCTTTCGCCCCGGCAAGCAGACCTCCAAACGGTATGGCCATGCAACAACAGAGACCGACGAACGGGGTTTATCCTCCAAGGAATATGACGGAGACCGAATACAGGATGCGTGTCGACCAGCAGCCGCGGCCGATGTACGCACCGATCAAGGCTCCATTGCCCTCTCAGCCAGTGCCTCCCAAGCCCACAGGTCCGAGTCAGGAAACACTACAAGCCGATCGCGTTCGAGGAAAGATGATCGTCGAGCCCATCATGCGTGATCGTGTTGCAAGAAAGTCGACTTACGATAGTCGGACGATTGCTAGAGATGTTCTCCTCGCGACCGGCCGTCATCCGGACATGCGTGCATTGAATGCTCACTTCAACACCATGCAGAATATACTAGGGCATCATGGAGGTGTCGTGGACGGGGCCGGCAACAAGAGTGATCTGGCGACTATCAAATGGGACATCATCGATCCTGGCGAGCCTGCAGATGCTGCGAAGCCGAGAGTCAAGACAGATGACCCGAACGAGACCGAATCTGAGGACGCTGACGATGAGAGCGAGAAGAAGCCGTCCGCGCCACCACAATCCGAATCCGAGATCAGCCACAGCGCCAAGGACGTCAAGCCACGAGTTGGTCGCCCGCGGACCTCTGAACCCAAACGTCGGCGGCGCTCATCGAAAACGACGCGTCTTCCTGCCGATTCATCCACTTCCACTCCACGTCCCGTCACCGCCACATCCACCGACACGCCTTCGCCCAAATCCGCCATGTCCGTCGCAAGTGGTACTGCAATTGGCTACGCCGCCTTCAAGAAATACGATGAAAATGGCAACGAGATCAAGCGGAAAGGTCGACCCGTCGGCTGGCGCAAAGACCTTCATTCACGTGCGGCCGCTGGCCTCACGCCCGCAAAAGCTGGCCATAAACCCACATCGTCCGCCTCTCGCCTTCGTCAATCCACGACCGCCGCGTCCACTTCCCCGAGCACCCTGAAGTCCCCTCATTATCAGGTCTATCCGTGCGGCATGAAGTCATGCACAGCAGAACTCGATAACATTGAGCGTCTGAAGAAGCACCTTATCAAGTTTCACGGACACCAGAATGATGAGGAAGAATTCACATGTGAGTGGAAAGACTGTGAGAACATTGGGCAACATGTGGACAAGAAGGGCGTGAAGAAGAAGGGCAAGGCGGGCGTTGCCAGCTTTGACACCATCGAGGAGTGGCTCGCACACGTGGACAAAAAGCACCTCGGCCCGCTACGGTGGACGCTGGGCGATGGGCCGAGAGGCGAAGGTGAGAAATCTTGATTTTGCACACTTGTGATCGACCTTGCGTGCCCATGCGCGAACACTTCTTCAGCTTACCGCAGTTCAACTTCCCATTGCCAACACGGCTCGAGCACGTTTTGGCTCGATTGAAGAGCAGGGAAAGCCGACTCGCGGCGCAAGGACTTGTACATTACTCGCACTACAAAGAGTGTTACCTACCATCCCGAAACAACGACATATTCACCACCTACTTCTTTCCTTTCCTTCAATTTGTGCTCCTCAACCTTTACATGCTCTACAGCTGACTCTCCACCTCCACCAGAATTGCACATCGATTCCGACTCCTACCTTTCCGACGCAACCGGCCGATCAGTCACACCACTCATCATTCCCGCTTCCGATAAACCCAACAACAACTCCCAGCCGCCTTCGCAACCACAACAACGTCGCAGTCCATTCTCACTACCTCCGTCCGAACCAGGACCAGGCGTGGTCTATACCAAGGATGAGAAAGATGCGATCGCGGAGCTGAGGAAACTGGAGGCGTTGAAGAAGAAGGAAGGAGGATTCTTGGGAAAGCTGGGTGGCAGATTGGTGAACGAGAAGCGGAGAAGAGGATTCTTGGATGATGAGGATTTTGAGGAGGTCGTGCTCGAGAGCGATTGAGTCCGGGACGGAGACCGTCGTTGCAGAGACAAATTGATACGAAGGCCATGGCCGACAAGGCGACAACTTCGCGCGGTCTGGGTCACGCGGTGTCACTCTGGCGCCGAGATCTACCCTATATGCAACTTGTCTGTGCCGATATTTTGAGGACACAGGATTCGTTCACGACTTCGGCCTGTGAGCAGACATTATTGGGGCCGTCCAGTATATCGGCAAATAGCATCTTCTGCGTATGCTGCTGGCTATCATTCAGCGTGGATTACTCCACCATCACAGACCTGCGACCATTGAGACTCTCAAGACTCGTTGGCGGGCATTGGACGCCACGACCCCACGAACGGATGCCGCGTGCAACGATCTGCACAAGGTTCTCCACGCGAGAAGAACGTGAAGATGCCAATGACTGGGGTTCGCGGACTTGAGCTCCGACACGAGTGCCCGCTTCGCCGCCATTTTCTTCGCAGGTATAGATACTTTGTATACAGCAGCAGCAGTAGTCATTTCAACCAAGACGCCGCATCGAACTGTCCGCTTCCTCCTTCTACATTCGGCTCATGCGGAAGTCTTTAAACTTTGGGATCGTCGTGCAGTCTAGAAGTCTTAGATCGGTTCCGTGCGGAACACCCCAACCACATCAGCCCACCCGGCCAGACCTGTTGATCTTTTCGCTGCACACATATTCATATGCTTGCCATTGCTAAGGCTCACGACTATATTCTGTCCACTCTCTAATCTTTGCGAACTTTCCGAAGTCCCACAGACCTGGACCGGGGCAATGCGATTGCCATCTGCGGTAGTGCTCCCAAGCAATGGACGATGAGTCGGCGGAAATGGAAGAGAAGCGAAAGCTGCCGATTGAGCTGAAAGGGCTGGTGGACTTCTTGGACTGGGAAGAGGCGCCAAATGCGATTGTGAGGATCGGAGGAACAGTGGGCACACAAGATGTGGTGTACCTGAACCCGGCTTTTACGCAGCTCGTGAAACGGGAACAAGAGCTCACGGACCTGACGGAAGCAATACGGAGGAGTTGGACTGCTCAGGAGGAGAGATGGGCTTTTCATGGCAAAGACCTCGAGGGGAAGAGGTGGAGAACGAGAATGACGGGTGAATACTGTGTTGCGACAGCAATCGGGCGAAGGCGGGATAGCACGGAGCGCAGTGCGTTCAATGGCACGGCTATGGTGAATGGACATGAGACAAACGAAGAAATTGATACATCTCAATCCCTGGACTGGACTCGCCATCCCATACCCAGCCCATCGGCATGGATCGAATCTATCCGGACCATGGACTGGGCATCAACCGCAATCGGACCCATGTCCTCCTGGTGTCCGACTCTGCGTCAGTACATGCTCCACATCATGTCCAATCCTGAACCACGACTCCTGATCTGGGGTGAAAGCATGACCTTCATCTACAACGAGGCCTGTGTGGGGTTCTTCGGCGAGAAGCATCCTCATGTACAAGGGAAGAGTGTCCAAGAAGCGTGGAGCGAGATCTGGGAGCCAATATCGCCTATGATTAAGGCTGCGTACGCAGGACAGACAGTGAAGCTAGCAGGATCGTTGCAATTCATCGAACGACACGGGTACACGGAAGAGACGTACTGGGATTTCGCCATGGTTCCGATTGTTGGCCCGGATGGTCACGGTATTGGCTTGATTGACGAGATCACGGAGACCACCCCGATGATTACGGCTGATCGGAGACGACGATTTGTCAACGAGCTGAGCGAAAAGATGCAAACTGCAGCGACTCTGCCAGCCGTCTGGACGGCAGTATTGGAATGCATAGAATCCGCCAGTCCGGATTTACCCTTTGCCATGCTCTACACCGTTGCCGACGATATGGACGATGAGCCTGATGGGACGACATCTGATTATGCTGCTTCAGTGGAGTCGCAACAGCCATCACGGCCGAAGAAGTGTGTTCTCGTGGGTACGGTCGGTGTCTCGGACGACAATGCGGAGGCTGTGGAGACATTCGCACTTCACGACGCCGAGCACCCCTCAATTATTGCAGGACGGTGTTACGAAGCTTGCAAAGGTGGGAAAGCGATCCACCTCTCCTCCAGCGAAGGGACGCTTCCGGAATCTCTTCGCAACCCAATTCCTGGTCGAAGTTTTGACGACGGAATACGAACAGCGATTGTGTGTCCTCTCGGCTCAGCCATGAGCTCTGACATCGTTGGTGTTCTGGTCTTGGGATTGAATCCCCGGTCGCCCTTCAATTCGGAATACAAGATCTTCCTTCACGTTGCAGTTGAGATGATCGAAAAGGCCGCGGCATTGATCTCTCTACCCGAAGAGCAGCGACGAGCGCAGAAGCTGGCCGACGATATCACCACGGCGCTCACACAGCAGCTCCGCTTGTCAAACATTCAGGCGGAGAAGAACGAAGCCAAATTCTCACGCATGGCCGACTCCGCGCCCATTGGCATGTTCATGTTCGGACCAGACGGCAAAACCATCTATACCAACAAAGCGTACAAGGACCTCCTAGGAGTGGAAAATGGTGAAGAGACAGCGATAACATCACAGAAGCAGTTCAACTCTTGGGGTGAACTCCTCCACGCCGATGACTTGGACCTTTTCCTCACTGCATGGGCAAGGGTCACTGACGAGAAGGTTCCGATCACCTTCGAGTACCGGCTGAAGAGGCCGTGGTCATCGATCGACAAGTCCACGGGTCAGAACACTTCGGGTGAAACGTGGTTACATGCCACGGCTTTTCCTGAGATTGCACCGGATGGCTCGGTGACGACTGTGCAAGGTTGGCTTACGGATATTTCGCATCGCAAGTTCTCGGAAAATCTGCTGTCACAGAAACTTGAGGATGCTCTGGAGAATAAGAGACAGACGGAGAATTTCATTGATATGACGTCTCATGAAATGCGAAACCCGCTCTCGGCAATTCTCCAGAGCGCAGACTCTATCCTGTCCACTCTCTCAGCGACTGGCATGCCGATATTGAACGAAGACCTGGTACTGCCTGCCGAAGTCGCCGAGGAGATCATCGACGCTGCTCAAGTCATCGTTCTATGCGCGCAACACCAAAAGCGCATCGTAGATGATATTCTCACCCTCTCGAAGCTGGACGCCAGTCTGCTAGTCATTTCTCCGGACAAAGTCCAGGTCCCGGCGTTGATCAAGAAAGCTTTAAAGATGTACGAGGCCGAGATCGAACGTGCTGATATCGATGCTCAGCTTCAGATCGAGCCGGCTTACGAAGATCTGAAGGTTGACTGGGTCGTGCTTGATCCGTCGAGATTACTGCAGGTTGTCATCAATTTGCTGACGAACTCGATCAAATTCACGCAGTACTCCTCAACACGAAAGATCAAGATCTGCATCGGTGCTTCGCGCCAACGACCGTCTGGCCAACATCACGGCATATCTTTCGTTCCACCTCGCTTCAACCGTCCGTGTAAGACGCCCGCATCTGAGTGGGGACATGGCGAAGATATCTACCTGCAAGTTGCTGTCTACGACACTGGCCGCGGGCTCAACGACGATGAGGTGAAAGTCCTCTTCGGTCGCTTCCAACAGGCGAGTCCAAAGACCTATCAGCAGTACGGCGGCTCCGGGCTGGGACTTTTCATCTCCCGAGAGCTCTGTGAGCTGCAGTGCGGACAAATCGGGGTGTCGAGCAAAGACGGCCAAACAGTCTTCACCTTCTACGTCCGTGCCAAGCGCTGGCTAAACGACGACCACCTCACGCAAGCTCCCGCAAACGCTTTCGCCAGCGCTTCAGCGTCTCCCATCGCTTACAGCCGCCGCGGAAGCATAGTCATGAACCCTCCCGAAGACCAAATGGAAGCCTCCGCCCCTCTCCCAGACGGCTCGACAATCACCACCTTCAAGCCTCTCTCCCGACAGCCGTCTTACACCAAGACCCCGCTTCAACTCGTCACTGAACAGACTGCCGATCAGGTCGACGCTGCGACAATGACCTTCCCCACCGCCACGCCCTCCTCAGCTTCGACCAAAGCACCTCAACTCCATGTCCTCATAGTAGAAGACAACACCATCAACGCCCGCGTCATGTCGCAACAACTCCGGCGCGCAGGCTGCGTCGTGCACATCGCCAACCACGGCGGCGAATGTCTCGACTTCCTCGACCGCTCATCGTTCTGCGCTCCAACTCCACCGTCTACACCAACATCTCCAAGCGGCCCTCCTACTCCCTTATCAATCATCCTCCTCGACCTGGAGATGCCGACTATGGACGGGCTGACGTGTATACGACATATTCGCGAGAGACAGGCGAATGGACGACTAGTGGGTCATGTGCCGGTCATTGCCGTCACGGCGAATGCGAGGGGCGAACAGATTCATTTCGCGATTGAGGCGGGGATGGATCAGGTTGTTACGAAGCCGTTTAGGATTCCGGAGTTGGTGCCTAGGATGGAGGGGTTGGTGGGGGAGATTTTGGCGGGGTTGAAGATGAATGGAGGGTGAAGTCGGGGGGTGGTATTGTGATATTATGATGGCTGTTGGACAGCTGCGCGATACTTTTCCATGCGGCGTGGTCAGCATCTGGCTAGGCATGGCAGACTGCGTCAGAAAGGCTCCAGGAACGCAAGAGGCCCTGGAGCTCGGCACCGACACTTTACCGGACAGCCCAACGATGATGCTGCGATGCCTGGTGTCGAAAAGAGATATGAAACGCAGCATTGAGGCGAGCTTGAGGCACTGCGAATCGCCTGCATATTGGCGCAATGTCGCATGTCGCACTCGTCTCGCTGCTTCACCAAGGCAGGACAACACGTGGAGTGTCCATTGCGCAAACAGGCCTCACGTTGGGCAGAAAACCAGCGTGGAGGCACGGGAGTGACCAGCAGCACTCCCATGTTCATGGCAGCATGGTCGGGTTGCCAGTCCCGAGCGGAAGACATGCGGAGAAGATGAAGACTCGGAGGATGAGTAGTGAAGTAAATAAGATGTAATGTTAACGCATGTAATGATGACTTAGTGTCTGATGACCCTTGGATATTACCAGCATTGAGACAGACGAGAGATGAACATGTGACGTACCACTAGCAAATGAGGTGTACTTTGAAGCAAGTGTCGGCGAACATGTCACGACAAACCTCTGATACTATGTTTCCAACAAAACATAATCGGTATTCAACGAAACATTCAAGGGCCCCATCAGCATGTGTGCTCCATTTCATGCTAGTGCCGATGTCGTGGTTGGCATGAAGGTACGACTATATGCCGTAACCCTAACCCTAACAACTTTGGCGCGTAGAACCAGGCCTCCGACCATCTTAATGATTTTGACTCTGTGCTCCACCACGGAAGGTAGTCTGATCGTACCGTTCAATCTTCGCAAAGCTTGCTGCACTGCTCGATGTGATGGAACAATGCTGTACGACTCATATCACGGCGCAATGAACAGGGCATAATTGGGTATATCCAGCGTCTGTACTCTATGTCACCACACCACAGCGGCGATGGCCTTCTAACCCACCACTGCTGCTCTCTCCACCACGATCCCCTCAAATCACAAAAAGTAATCCGCCACCGGCTTCTTCGCCGGCATCCCGCGACTATCCTGCGGCGCCGCATCAAAAACCCTATACCTCCTCCCGGGGCCCATCTTCTGCTCCATACCCGCAGCATTCCTCTCCCCCAATCCCACACTCCTCCCAACATCCCCATTTCCCCTGCCCGCATACCCCGCATTCGCACCGTCCTCTCCCAACTCCAAAATCGCCGCCACATTCCCACACCGATAACAATAATTCGGCGCGCTCCAGACGGTCACAATCGTGGAATCGAACATTTCCTTAAACCCTTCCATGACGAGTTGATGCGCGCGACAGATGAGCGAGAGGTCGTTTTTGTGGTTGAAGCATTTGACGATGTCGGCGCCGAAGAGGAAGCCCGCGCCGCGGGGGGAGAGGCCCCAGCCGTCGATGTCGTCCGGGTCGGACCAGAGGAGGTCGCACATGGCGCCTTCGTGGGGGACTTCTTGTTTGCGGTCGAGGAGGCGGATTTTGTCGATCGAGTCGATGAGAGGGGAGAGACCGCCGTGGACGCAGAGGACGGCGCCGCCGGGATTGGAGGAGGAAGAGCCTTTGGCGGAGGAGGTGGCGCCTGTGCCGGGTGGGCCGGTGGGTTGTTGTTGTGGTTGGGAGGGAGAGGAGGGTGGGTTGGAGAGTTGGGAGGTTTCGGTTGAAGTAGTGGGTCGAGCGCGGGGGAACCGATTGATAATCTGGCCTTGGGCGTTGAGAATTTCTATTTCGATGTCTTCGGAGTCGGGGTTTGCTTGGGCTGGGTCGGCGAAGGCGGCGTCGGTCGGGTCGAGGTCAGTTGCTGCGCCCATTACTAGGGCGCCGAGTGCGAGGTAGTCGAAGACTTCGCAGCAATATCTGGAGAAGGGTGAGCTGAAGGGAACAGATTTTGAGAGCTTGACCAAGCATACCTCCACACATTCGCACTGCCGTATTTTCGTAAACATTCATCATAAAAGCCGTAAACTGTCGTGATCTGTCGGGACTCGTGGTTTCCACGAATCAATGTGATGCGGTCTGGGTACCGCACTTTGAGGCAAAGGAGAAGGAGGAAGGATTCGAGTGAGTAGAACCCGCGGTCAACAAAGTCGCCTACGAATGTCAGTCGGACGTTCAAGAGCGAGATATGTTCACCGTACCCATGAAAAGGTAATTCGTATCTGGCACATCTCCGCCCACTCGAAATAGCTCCATCAAGTCGTGGAATTGTCCATGAATGTCGCCGCATATCTGCGTTGCCATATATCAGCATTCGTTTTGCTATCCCAGGGTTGTCTCTCATCATACCGTCACCGGCGCATCCACGCTGACCACATTGCCCTCTTCTATCAACAGCTCTCTCGCTTTATAACACAGCTCCCGAACTTGCACCTCTGGTATCGGACGACATGCCCGCAGTTGTGCGATCGCTCTGGCTCATCGTCAGTACTCCGATGCGTCAGAGGAACATCTCAAGTGCTTCGTACTTGTCCAAGTCGCTCATCTTGAACGATGCGCCCGGCGGCGCCGGAAGTGAGATCGTATGCCCAAGACCTGTTACTCTCTTCTCTCCTCTCTCTCTTCTTCATGCAACAGCTCTTTTCGAATCCCCGTCCTGCGGCACAGACTCTATGCTTTCAGACGTACTCGTTTGCTTCGGCGCGGTGTGGCGTTCGTGCGTGCTGTGAACTCGGTGATGGAAGAAGGCCGTGGATGATCGTCGCCGGTCGCCTGAAGGATGTTCGAAAAATGCGATGATCGATATCGGTATGGATGTCGTATAATGCGAACAGGTCGACTCTGTTGTTGGTCTTCAAAGTATGAGCGAGGTTGGTGGTCGCATCGAAAGTTGCTGGCGCCGGCGGGATCGACAAGCTAGCGCGTAAACTCTATATACACGTTTCTTGGCCCTGTTTCTTCTTCCTCCTTTACAATCACCACGACAAGACGAGTCCTCGATCGATACTTGTTTGAGGTTTCTAGAGATCGGGAAGATGATCGAACACCTCCATGGCAATACTAACACGACCAGCGTCGGACTGACAGGCCGGTCAACCAAGGGCTATGCCAACATGGCTCAATACGCCAACGCCCTGGCAGCAGCCTTTGAAAGGGAATAGCAAGAACTCTAGGTCGAGGCGGGCACGCGAGCTCTCATTACAACCTGAAGGCCTCTCTCGAATGCCTACATGATCGCCATTCCGTCTTCCGTCTTGACCAACCCCTCTCGAACGAACCTGGCTCTCGGAGAACAGGAGGGAGCTCATATGCCTTTCCCCGCATAGCAGCTGCGAGGTACTTGGGAACGTTCCTTCGATCCTGTCTTCGGTCACATTGAATCAAGCTCCCTCCACGCAGTACCGACGGTCAGGGACCCTCAAGAGACCTGTGATCGCCGCGGAGGAGCTGCAGACCCCACTTGAACGTGCGTACGCGGTGCGGAGCTCCCCTCGCGCTCACGGAACATAACTATGGCCGGTAAGCACTCGAACAATGGAGTACTACAACCTTTCATACTTGTCGCAACGTCTCACAGCACATCGCAAACAATATGGCTTCCTTCAAAGGCTACGATCTTATCGTTGTAGGCTCTGGCTTCGCAGGCTCCTTGGCAACGCTGAGTTTCTTGGAAGAATGCAAGAAGAGCGGCAAGAACGGTCGAGTGGCTCTTGTCGAAGTCGGCAAAGAAGGAGAGCGCTGTGGCGCCTCTCGATGGACCATGGCGTACCTGAGACTAGACAAGAATCTGGACTTTGGTAGGCTTAGCGTCCATACGGCTCATCCCAAGCCACGTCCTAACATCGCTACCAGACAAGGACTGGGTCAAAGAAATGCGCCGTGTAAGTAATGGTCTCGCAGATGAAGACTACTGCGAGAAGCTCCGCCAAGAAGCACCCGTCAGTGCCCGCTACCTCGAAGAGCGCGGCGTGAAATTCGTGCACCACGACGAACCCAACGTCTTGCTCGAGTTCGATACGAATCAACACTTTGTCTTTCCCGAAGGCGGTGGAGTCGCTGTCATCAACAAGGTCTTCGAGCACATCAACACCTACGACAATGTGGACGTCCACTGGGAGACCGAAGCTGTCCGTCTGATGAGTGACGACACTGGCGCCATACGTGGACTGAAAGTCAGGAAGAATGATGGTCTGCTGCACGATCTTCTCGCCCCGAATGTCGTTCTGGCTTGCGGTGGGTTTGAAGGGAACCGGGAGATGCTTGCTCGCTACATCGGTCGAGATACTCACAAGCTTCCACTCATCGCCCCTGGCATCAAGTACAACAAGGGAGCTGGCCTGAACATGGCTCTCGAAGTCGGCGCCGGAACCGCTGGCTCGTTCGACGGCATGCATTGCGAACTCGTCGACACGCGCGCCACCAAGCCCGATGCTGTGATCTGGGGTACGTCTACCTCACCCTTCTCCCTATTTGATTGAACCGCACCCACTAACCACTCATTCCTAGGCCACAACTACGGCATAGTAGTCAACCGCCAATCCCAACGTTTCTACGACGAAGGCCAACGCCACCTCTTCGCTACCTTCGAAATGATCGCCCTCGAATGCTGGCGCGACCAGAACCAATCCTGCTTCTTCATCACCGACTCCGAAATCATGAACCGCTTCGAAGGATCCTGGGTGTACGATACCACCGACCAGCCGCCAGAGAAGTCCGATACTATAGAAGGACTGGCGGAGAAGATGGGACTAGATCCGCAGGCATTGAAGAAGACAGTGGAGGAGTACAACGCCGCTGTCAACGATAAGGAATTCGACCTCATGAAACTAGACGGCAAAGCCACGACGGGGCTGAAAGTGAACAAGACGAATTGGGCTGCGAAGATTGAAAAGGGGCCGTTTTATGGGTATCCCATGACGGCGCACTTGACTTTTACGTACGCATCCTGCCCAACCATCCATTATTCTTGTACCACATACTGACGAAAATTTCACGCAGCTACGGCGGCGTCAAAACCGATCTCGAAGCCCGCGTGCTATCGACCAACGACGTTCCCATCCCAGGTCTCTGGGCGGCGGGAGAAATGACGGGTCTATTCTACAACGAATACCCTCCTGCGACCAGTTGTTTGCGAAGCATGACTTTTGGACGTCTCGCGGGAGCGAGTATCGCGAAACTCCTGCCGGATGGGAAGAGGATGTCGACTGTGGTGAATGGGAGGTAGTTCGCCAGTTCACACATACTGCAAGACTGAGATTGGACATCATATTCCTCATTCTCTACTGACACATTACATCTGCCATCCCACACAACACCCTCAGCCAACCACCCAACACTCAAACCCCAGCACTAAACTCCGGATCAACTTTACTCTGCTTAAACAAACTCTTTCCCCTCATCAACCACTGCCGATACGCCTTATACCTCTTCTTCGCCCCATCCTCCTCCGTAACCGTCAGCGCATCCGTCCTCGGCGCTAGAAACGCCTCGTAATCCCTCAGATCCTCGTCGTCTACCCCATCATCCTCCTCGTCCTCCTCCTCTTCATCCAGAAACTCAAAACCGTACTCCTCATCAAGCAGCGGAGCTCGAAGATGGGGTTTCGTGGCTCGCACAGCGGACCCAAGAGGTGCAACGGTCGACTTGCGGATGTACTCGACCAAGTCTCGATTTTTGTTGCCGCCGTCGGGTGCGATTTCAGAGGAATTGGAGATGACGAGGGGCAGGTGGAGAGGGTGGGAGATGTAATGTGCGTACTCGGCGGCTTCGGATTCCGAGACGTGCGGGTTGAGGGATTGGGTGTGGAATTGGTTGAGGGTCCAGAGGTGCATGATGGATTTGTCGGCGGGTTTGAAAGTGGAGTTTGTGGTGTTGGGAAGGGTGGTGGAGTTTGTGGGGTTGGTTGCAGGGTTTGAGGTGGAGAGAGAGGAGACAGAGGGGTGGTGGGAGTGACGGCTGTCTCTCAGGATGCTGTGTTTCTCGTCGAGGGGTGGGTGGGGGATGGCGGGCGTTGAGGGTGGAGCGTCCGGGAGGAGTTGGGAGTCTTTCTCGGAAGGGTCGAGGGGTGAAAAGGACGCTAGTCGGCGTTCGCGTTCGCGCTCTTCGTAGGGGTCGACGATTTTGACGCCTTTGCGAATTGGCTTCTTTTCGTCTTCAGCTTCGTTGAGATGGGTTGAGGATTGCGAGTTGCTGTGTTTGTGGGGATCGTTTCGGCGGACGAAAGGTGAGAAGTCGTATTTGTTGTCACCGTAGGGTCGTTCGGGGAGGTAACGCTGAGTCGAGGTCATGCGGTATGAGTAGACTTTGGCCAGAGAAGAAAGGGTAGTCGGACGATAGCACTCTCGCCAATAGTCGTCAAGAGCAGCAATAGGTTCCGGAGAAGGATGATCCGCGGAGCTAGTCAGCCGAAGAGGCAAGCTTCTTGGTTGCAGATTCTCCGGAGTGAACCAATGTATGTAGTTCCGGCGATTACGTTCCAGCCACGCTCGAGGATCGCTATGATGGAGGTAGTAGTCCGTAGCAAGATCCCACAGCATAGGCGTCCCCTGCGCCCAGATGTAGTTGCCCAAGAAGAGGTTGTATGCCTCTTGACGTTGGGAGTCGAGAAAGGAATTGTGATAGTACCGCTTGAAACTCTCCACCATGTCTCGAGAAGAGCTCTGCCAGTGGCTGAGTTTACGATAGGTAGCCATGGTGTTGACCAGGTGCGATCCTCCGTATTGCATGGCGATGTTATCACCATGATCGTGGAACATGGCCGTGAAGAGATTCACTGCATCGGTGTCGTACGCTAGTTCCGATTTTGTGATGACACCCAGAATTTTGAGCTGCTGAGCAAATGCATGCTTTCCAATCACAAACTGCGCGGCATTCGTCCTGTCCAGACAGTCGATACAATTCGTCCTGGCGACACCATTCTGAACCTGTGGCTCCTGCAATCCTTCTTCGCCATTGTGAAACAGTCCAGTCCTCTCCAAGATGTCTTTGGCAATCACTTCCAGCCCGCCAATAACATCGCTGTTCCTCGTCTTCGCCGCCCTCGACATATCGTACGCCTTGTACAAGATCTTCTTGTCCTCAGGCAAGCTTTGATTGAGATAATTGATGCAGCCTTGGAATTCATGCAGCAGCTTCGACTCTCTCGGCACTTTCTCCCTCGACTTGATCAAGTTGAGCACATACACCGGACATCCATATCGCTCGAAGAGGTTGTCGAAGTGCTGAGCTGCAGGCTGGTAGAATGGATCGCTCAGATTGATATCGATACCTGGCTTGGGCGTCACACCACTATTGTCTTGCGTCCAGTATAGTGGTATGCTGCCTCGATGGTGCAGATACGATGTGTAATTCGGATTGGCGAATAGTCTCGGACCCGGAGCGTGGAAAGAAGTGCTCAACTTCTCGGCAACAATTTGCTCCGTTTCGACATCGTTCGCAACGAATCCCATGTCGTTCACACCACGCTTCAGAAAACGAGCGCCAGCGAAATGCCTTGACCGTCGTCCAATGATCGTAACATACACCGTTCGCCCGAAAATGTCCAGCGCCGCTTGGTCCAGAAATCCATGTATGATCGGCAGACACCAGTCGAAGGGATGCTTCAGAGCCTGCACGGCAGGTTTGAGCAGATGATGATTCCAGACGAACATGGCATTGTAATCGTTCGCCGCAACTTTCAGCCCGTCATTCAACGCCTGACGTGCTCGAATAATGTTCCTCTGCAGCGAGCTCGTGATATCATAAGCATAGCTGAAGTAGAAGCTCTTCGTCAAATCCAGATTATTCAAGATCCCCAGAAACCTCGCTTCCTCCGCATTTCGATCCCGCATGAAAGAACTGCTCGCGCCAGTCGTAAGCGGCACCAACTCCGTCCCTTCAACCTGATAAACATAATGCCCTCCAATCATAGCCACCTGCTTCCTCTTCGTAATAATAAGCATATAATACGCCTCCGTGAACCTTATAAAACCCAACAGTCCCCAAAAGCTAAACTTCATCCTCAGCCCTCCATTCGGCTTATTCCCCTGATCAATCGCATTGAGAACATCATGCATCTGTCTCCGATCATACACCGTCTCGTCCTCGAACAGCGCAATTTGTCCCGGAGCGCTATTACGGTCGATGCGCAAGAGGCGGAAATTCTGGTCGGTGATGTCCGCTCCTGTGATCCAGTATCGGACATTCGTCTCGTATAGCGTGAACTTATACATGCGGTGCGGGCGGGCGTCTTGGTCGTGGAGTTGTTGGACTTCGTTGGGGTCTTCTTTTAGGTGGGCGTCATCGCCTTCGGAGCGGACTTCGCCGGCGACTTCTGAGGCGGTGGCGCCAACTCGTGGGTATGTTGGAGGGTCCAGGATTGAGGAGGGATGACTTGCAGATTGGACAAGACCGTCTTCGACGCTGTTGTTATCGTCGTTTTGAGTGCGAGACGATGATCTGGCCGGCTCCGGTCTGGCTGTTCTGAGGAGACCGCCGGTGGAAGCACTGCGGGCATCAGAGGCGTTGGCGGCAGTGGCCAATCTCTTTCCTACATTCTTGGGCTCCGATCTTCGTCTTTCTGTGTCGTAGTCTGAGCCGGTCGGATCATAGTCTCCGTCCGTACTTGGCCCAGCATCGATGGGCCCTTGGTCCATGTTGCTGTCTTCGCCGTCTGATGCGCCGTTTGAAAGATGTTCACATCATCCCATGCTTGATGGCGGCTGTGAAGTTACGATAGAAAGTGTAGGATAGATATGGTCGTTTGCTGTGCGATATTTGATTGCTTCTGCGAAGACTGCGTAAAATTTTGGTAATGTGACAAAAGAGAAGAATGAGTGGCACATGCGGTCGTCTCCAGGTTTCGAGGTGGAGATCAGAGTTGGGGCCAAATCGGCGACAGCTCCGAGCCCGGTAAAGTCATGCCTCAGGCGACAAGGGCATTGGGGGAGAGAATTGCAGCCAAGTGAGGTAAGGACGCTCAAGAAGTCTCTCGTCCAGATCGCTGCTACATCATGCATCGTATAAGGTACCTTAGTCTAGGGCACAAACCACCAATCGAACCACATCAAATCCTCAAGCATATACAATAAACCCTCCCTTCACTCTACAGCTTCCCCCTCGCCTGCACCCCCTTCCTCCTCCTCCCCTTCTTCCCCTCCCCACCCTTCCCAACACCCTTCTCCGCCGTCCCCCAAAGATCCCCCCCGACAACCCCACAAACCCCCAAAATCCGTCTCCTCACCGTCCCACCCTCCTTCCTCGTTCCCTCCCCATCCCTCCGACTCAAATTCACCCACTCACAGAAATCCCACAACTTCCCCTCCGCCACCAACATCCCCTCTTCACTCCACTTCGGCATCCACTCCTCACTCAACCGGACTCGTGTAGGCGTGCCTTTCGCAGCGTCCTTACCAGGACGGGAGACGATGAGCATTCCTTCTTCTTCACTCCGGGTGTGAGCGTTCTTCAACGCTTCTTTGTTGACGGCTTCGTAGTAGGATAGATCCCCGCGGTGGTAGAGAGTTTTGCCGAGGAGTTGGGCGCGGTCGGAGAAGGGGGTCATGGGGATCCAAGGCTCTTCTTGTGTTGTGCTGGAGGGGGAGGAGGAGGAAGGGCGGGGAGCGAGCATGAAGAGCGACACGGCGCCGAGCCAGGACGCTTCGATGAAAGGCCAGAGGAGGAAACAGTAAAAGTCGAAATTCTGCGCATCTCTCGCGCGTTCATCGGGATGCAGGGCGACGAGCTCGATTTTACCGTTATCGTCCAAAGTGGTGGTCAACACGCCATCGGCAACGAGTCCAGCCAGGGTAGCTTGTAAATTCTCTTCCAGCGGGTTTGTCGGGAAAATGAATTCCGCGCGGAACAGCTGGGAGAGGAAAGAGACGTAGTCGTACAAGTCCTGATACTTCATCGTCTCCCTCTCTCCTCTCTTGACTCTTGTGTACAAAGCGCAACAAACCAGCGCCTGCGAAATGAAAAGATGGATCGTCATGTTGCGGTAGAAACTCAGTTGGAAACGGTCTTCGGCGTAGTACATCTCTTCCGGCAAGCCATCCACCCTTCCGACGAGAGCGGGACCCAGCACGCCGAGCGCTTTGTCGACGACTTCTTCCACCGGATGGCCGGCGAAGTGCGCGACTCGTCCGCCGGCTGCGAGCACCCTGGAGGAGAGCCAGTTGACTCTGCGAACGAGTTCCGCGCGTCCGACGCTGCGGCCTGTGAGGGTGAGAAGCACCGTGCCGACGAGAGCAGTGGGCATGACGACCGAGACGTCGTTGATGTGCGCGAGGACTTGATAGCCGAACGTCGTGAGGATGCGGCGTTTGGTAGCGGCGTCATAAACGGGCGTGAGTCCAGGTTTTGGAGCGTCGTATCCCATACGATGCATCTGCTCGTCGATGAATCCGCGCAAACTCCAAGGTTCGTGGAACCGCACATCCACCCGTCCGAGTTTGAGACTCAGCACATTGCTGGCTGATAAGAACCCCGCGAGATCCTCCTTTTTCTTCGGCTGCCCGAGCAGTTCGCTGATATACGAGTCCACCTCAATCACCTTATCATACTGCGTGCTGACGGGACACACAATCGCGTCCTTCGTCCGGCCACTGAGCACGCTCTCGAGGTAATAACTCAGAATGCCGAATTTCGGCTGCAACAATTTCCCCGTCCGCGAGCGTCCTCCTTCAACAAAACATTCCACATTGAACCCGTTCTGCAGCAACGTGTCGATGTAACTCTGCACCAAAGTCCCATACAACTGGTCGTCGCCAAAACTCCTCCTGATCCACATCGCGCCAGCGTGCTGCAGAAATGCTCCCACGACCGGGAAATTCAAATTATCTCCCGCCACGACCGTCGGCAAGACCAGTCCTAAGCGGTAACACACCAGTTGCAAAGACACGTAGTCGACATGACTGCGATGACACGGCAAGAAAATAATACTCTGCCCGTCCCTCTCCGCTTGTGTAGCCACCTCTTTCAGTCTCATCACCTCCTTTTGCGACACATGAATCCCCTGATGATACGCCCTCGTCAACAACTGCGTAGCAAGATAATACGCCCCTCTGATGAAAGTCCTCGACTCCATCTTCAGAATCATGCCATCCGTCCACGTCTCCGCCACCTCCAGAAGCTGCTTCTCAATCTCCGCCCTCCTGCCATCCCTCCTCTTCCTACCCTCCACTCCCTCCCCTTCCACCCCAAGAACGCCCAGTCCGCCCTCTTGTATCTCCACTTCCACCCTCCTCTTAGCCAAGTCCCGAATCTTAGACTGCAACATCGGCTGTGCCAACACGAGGCGCTTCATGTTCTCGCTGAAACCATTATAGAAAACTGGCGGTCCGATGACGCGGTCATAGCTGCGCCAGGCGGTGCCGAGGATGTGCAGGCCGAGTTCTTGGATGGCGTTGAGCGGGGAGGAGCGGAATTTCGCGTAGGGTTCGAGGAGTTCTTGTTCGGGGTCGGCGGCGGGAGAGTCGAGGGTCGCGAGGATGGGGACTGTGGTGGAGAGGAGGGAGACGTCTTGGGCGTGGGTGCCTGTGGGTGGGAAGGGCTTCGTGGCCATGGTGGGTGGTGTTGTTGGAAGTGGTGTGTTGAGGGCGGTGTTATTGTGGGGTGGTCGAGGCCATACCTTAGTCTGGTCGCAGGCTGTGTTGTCGTCGGCGATGTCGAGGTTCGGTTGACGAGTGGTCTCGAGTCTGTCCAGAAGGAGTAATTGCATTGAGGAAAAGCAAGTCTGGCCTCTCCAAGATCTGTGTTCTGGCCCTGCAGCTCGTCAATCGGGATTACCCCAGTCCTCTCCGCAGCCTCGGCTCAAACATCCCTGCCCTGCGCTGTGATGTCTAGAGCTGGGCGTCGATGATGAGCCACGAATTCCATATCGGCGCATGGACTATGATGGTCACGCGGACGTATCTTTCGACCACAATGGACTAAAGCGCGCTAACTGCATTTCGAAGGCGCTAAACCGTCCTAGATCCCCTCGACTAGGGGCAAGACCCGGGTGCCTACCTTAACTAATCGATGTTAGCGACAGCGATAGCGACGGCTCCCGACTTCGTACGAAAGATCCGAGTTCGAGGACATATAGCTACCCTACACACGGATCGATAGAATCACGTAGTTCAACTTGCTGTAGAGACCGACGTTGCCGTCGTCTACAGGGTAGTTCAGCCTATAAGTTGGTCCACTTAGGACACAGATTGGCCCACGTGGCTATACTTCTAATCCGCCATGGACGCCCTGCCCTAGTGATGTCCCCATGCGGACTAGACTCCGATCATAGAAACATCTTCTCGATTGATGGGCCACGTCTAGAACGACGTTGAGAAACACATTAAGACTCGGGTGATGAGCTGGGAGGAAGATCAAGCTTCCGAAGCTGCATTGTAGTGGCTCTACCAATTATTGCACGCTCACCAGTGCAGAATCCATCGTAAGCATTGATCGACGAAGATATCTTCGAATCATGCTCTATCAGATCTCAAATGCTCTCCGCCATCGTAGCACAGCCAACATGCCAAACCCAGGCCGTGTCCAATACTGTCGTCCACGAAAACCCGCCTTTACTCATCCCATGCCCAATGCAGTGCTGTCGCGACCAATCCGTGCCAGTGCTGTTCCCTTATTCCCAAGAAGTCGGACATGAACATCACCGCGCCCAGCCTCCAGTCCAATAGCTCACGATAGCTCGCCTTTCGAATCCTTTTCCTCACTCACTCAGAGTCCTCGCGACTAAAACTGACTCCCCATCCCCTGCCCCTGCCCATACAACCCCGCGCCCCACTGCTGCTGCTGGCCATGCTGACCTCCCTGCT
This sequence comes from Zymoseptoria pseudotritici STIR04_4.3.1, assembly GCA_000223685.2. NCBI lineage: Eukaryota > Fungi > Ascomycota > Dothideomycetes > Mycosphaerellales > Mycosphaerellaceae > Zymoseptoria > Zymoseptoria pseudotritici. The sequence continues at coordinate 57,926 of AFIR01000686.1, forward strand.
GCCCACTATGACTCGGCGCCACATAGAAATTCTGATACGGATGCTGCGGAAGATTAAAGTCCGCCTTCGCATACAGTGGATTCGGAATGCCGACCGGGAAGCCACCTTTCTTCGGCGGTGCGGCGGTGGGTTGAGGTGCGGATATCGGTGGCGCCATGGACTGCTGGTATTGATTCGTGTGGTAGCCGTTGCCGTTGACGAGGCCGTTGTCCATGCTGTTCGGCATGGAAGTCGGCGTGTTCGCATTATTGTTGTTGGAGGACATGTGTTGTGGTTGTCCGTGTTGCGACGCGGGACTGCCGGACATGCTGTGTGGGGACATTTGCATGCTTTGTTGCTGTTGTTGTTGGGAGAAGGGTAGGCCGGCGTGACCGACTTGTACACTTAGTCTCTGACCGTTATTGACTTGCTGTTGGCTCGGCATCTGCTGCGGGAATTGCACGCTCAGACGAGGTTGGAGTTGTTGTTGCGGCTGCGCCATTTGGGTTTGTGGTAGTTGAGATGGACTTGGCTCTTCGACCCAACCCCACTTCTCCTTCAATCCTTTGAAGACGAACCCAATCCGCCAACCGGTCTCTTTGTTGATCTTTTCGAACACTTGGAGGACTTCTTCCTGCTCTTTGCGGTCGGTGAGACATTCGGCGGCGTGGTGGAGACTTCGAATAGCGACGGAGGCGACACCTCGATCCTTGACGTGTGCGACGATGCCACATATCGTCCGGCTGTGTGTGGTTTGCATGGTGGCCATCTCGGGGTGAGTAACATCGTAGTATGGGTGAGTTTGAGCCATGAGCAGCATTGCCTGTGAGAGGAGATGTTAGCTGGTGTATACATACTGCGAGATCGGTGAGCTTACAGTGTGGTAGAAGAGCCTCGCAACAATAGTCGCCCGCTTGATCAGCCAAACCTCCGGAAAAGCACTCTTCGAATTCGTCTGAAACGGATGCAGATACGCCATTGGATGCATCGTCCGCGGCACACCCTCATTCCACGTATCACACATACTCTTCAACCTCGACCACTCCTCATGCCTCTGCTGCATGCGAATCTGCTCATCCTGGGTGTTACCCGCGGGCGTCCGCGGAGCCGTCGCACGGAAGTTGCATACCTTCGCAATGATGAACAACATTCGATGTGTCCAGACTTCCTCTCGACCGTTGTGAATCTCTCGAGAGAAGTCCATGTCCACACCCCAGTCGTCGGGATTCCATGCTACTTGCCAGTTGAAGTGTAGACATGAGAGCACTTCCAGGCCGACATTGAGCCAGAAACATGCGGATCCGATGCCTTGTGCTCGAGCGTCCCAGCCACATTCTTTGATAAGTGCTCGTGCACCGGCGATGTGGTTCATGCGTTGGAGTGCCCGTTCGCTCATGATCTCGTAGACGTTGAGGATGACAGCCGTAGTCGCACAGATGACCGTATCTCGGTTCGGATTCTGAAGATTCTTCAGGAGGTACCTCGTCGCAGTGTCGTAGTAGTGCAAAGCCTTCTCCTCGGTGTAAGCTGAGTTGATTAAAGTAAGATGCCGTGCGCCGCATGCAAGAAAAGCGTTGAGCAACATCGGCTCGGATAGGGAGTGAAATGGTAGCAGTCGGGAGAAGTGCTTTTGCGGGTCCATACTGTCCATCCAGAGACCCACTTCCTCCACGAATACCTGCATGAAGAACGTCTCCTCTTGGCTGTCCAGGACTTCTTTCTTGGCTGACTCCGGGTCTGGTAGATCCGTCTCCATATTACTAAAAGACGCGACCGAGCCTCCCCGGGCATGAAGGCTGCTGACATTCGACTCCGCATACTGCACTTGCTGCGGCGGTGCTGAATGCGGTGGTTGTTGCGGCTGGTAAGAATTCATCTCCTGCTTCATCACTGGCTGCGGCTCGAACATGGTCTGTTGATGGACATTCTGCTCGGCATACTGATCCGGAATGAGAGCCTGCACAGGCGGCAATATTTGACCCATCGGCGGAGCTTGCGGTTGTTGTTGATGGTGAGGAAACTCAAACGAGGTCGCCGAGTCGATCGGCGGAGGGTAGACGGTCCGCCTCTTGTCTCGATCCAGATGTCGATATCTCTCCTCACCACCTTGATATTCGCTGGCGATCTCCCTCGATTCGTCTTGAAACTCCACATTCCAATCGTGCGTACCCCAGGCCGTTACGTATGTCGGTGGTTTTGACTCCCAGGTATCAATGAAGTTCAGACGCACGCCTCTCTTGCAAGTGCGATTGCTCTTCTTGCAGTTGTTGCAATGCGGCAAAGCCTCGTCGCACTTCAAATGTCGCTCTCGACATGTCAGGCATCCTGTTCTCACTCGCTTAGGCTTGGACGAACCCTCCCCATTCTCTCCATCGCCATTCGCAGTCTCAGCCTTTGTATCTGACCTGGGCCCAACTCTTTTAGCCTTCTTCGAAGACTTTGCTCCAGCTGTGTTCTGTGCATCCTTTCGTTGTTTCTGACCGGAGAAATTGGGAGGAGTGCCTCTCATGGACGGATTGGCCGAGGACGTGGGGGGAGATATTGTCGCATTGTTCGAGTACTGCTGGTACGTGCTCGGGTCGAAGCCAGGCTGCAGGTACGCAGACCCGTCGACTATATTCGCCAGCGTACAGAGACTGAGGCCCGCTCAGGCCTCGGTCGCTCGAATTGGTGGAGGATCAATCAGGGAATGGTATTTTCGTGGCGCATCTGCCGGTGGTAGTGGTGGTGATCGTGGATGTCAGGATCGTGGGACTCGAGGGCGGGTATTCTTGCGCACAGCAGTGGTCGCGGAGAATTATGCAGAGGGTCGGGAGCGGTGGATTTGCCAGTGTGTGTCACGGCGCAGTGGTACGCCGGATGATGTCGTGGTCGTGGTACTTGCTTGGGAGTGAGATGGATCGGCGCAAGAGCCGGCGGACGGGCGGGTGGAGTCTAGGCTTTGTTGCGCAATTGTCGGCGGGCGGAGTGTGGAGGGCGACAAAGGGAAGGCGGAGACGGACGGCGGCGGCGGCGGCGATCTGGTTGGAGTATTATATGTTTGTCCGGGGAGTCGTTGAGAGGAAGGATTTCTCCGTCGTCTGCAACAAATCTCCTCGTCTGCAGCACCTTGCTCGAGGACTTTCGCGAGTCTCGGCCGCGGCTCGACCTGCTCCATGCGAGTCCAGGCCTGGCCCAGACCTTCGCAAGGGCAAACACACATTCCGGAACCTTTTCCCTCCGGTCATCCTGCCCTCACCCGCCCGTTGGTGCTTCGATCGAGACAAGATACAAACATTTTCTGCAGAAACACAATGTCGAACAGAAGAGGTGTCACTTTCATGTCCATACCGTTACACGACGTCGTGGTGGAGAGCGTCCTCGAGATAAGCATCTCCTTGCCCGCAGATCCACAGTCCGAGACATTCTTCGGCCGTTCGCTTGCAGTGTCTATCAATGATCTGCGAACCAAACAAGTCTAACGTGGCTGCCGGCATCTAGAACGCGGAGAGTCTCAGTTGCGTTCGTCAGCAATAATCACCGTGTCTTCTCCGAGAACGACGATGAGACACGGCATGTTTGTGCTCAGTCACTGCCGTTCGTCTACCAACAGCACCGAGCACGCAAAGTCGATCAATCCGGGGGATCTACGAAAGCACTAGGTGGGATGTGACAAGGCTCCCTGGTCGGCATTTGATGCGAGGTCATCAATAATTGGTTCGGTATCTGCTGGGGTTCTGGTGGCTTCCTACATATGCTGTGCCCTGCAGTCTGCGCTGCTGCATCAATCGATGCAGGCGAGTGAGGAAACGCTGGAAATCAAATGAAGATGATGTTCCTGATGGCGATTATTTTGGACGGCGTACAGGACCAGACCCGGGGAGACACCCATATTCTCGATAGACACGGGCAAAATGATGTGGATACGACGACTGCGACTTCAGGGCCACGAAGCAGAGGAACAGGCGAATAGCGTGACGCTCTACAACTGTGCTGACAAGATCTGATCGCCAGTAGATCATCGCAGTGAGAGAATCAACTTGAGCCGCTTTGGAACTGTGTGGCCCAGTCTTGACACTTGATACTCCCGCTGATGCCTTCTCCGCATACTTCTCATCCGCTTCATTCCGTCGACACCACCTGTCCGCTGAGTTCTTGACGTCGTTTGGCTTCGTTGGGACTCATTGCCAGATCTTGCGTTCGACTGTAGGACCTTCTGCGACGAGGCAATGAACCATCAGAACCGCCATACAGAGTCTTTTTCTTGTTTTAGTTGCGGGTGGTAGAGAGAAGAGTGCACGAACCACAAGGAAGAAGACACTGTATGGGGTCTGAGCTAGTTTTGCATACTTTGGCCGTCTGAGGAAGGCGGCAAATTTAGCAAGTGGATCGTGAGTGCAACCCAAAACAGCTCCTGGGAATACTCCACCAAATTGCAACGCGTACGAACGGGGCAAAGAAACACGCAGTGGTGTCTGATTGACCGGAGATCTTCGCTTTCACATGGGAGTCTAGCTGAGCTAGATCGTGCCGTGGAGAGACTTCGTTCAATGGCTCGTTGTGTGCAGCGCATGCATTGACTTGCGACATAGTCGAGACGTCGCACCTTTGCTCGGTATTCAGCAACTGGACATTGGATCTTCATGGTAAGAAATCTTTGTTCATTCACTGCAGATTGTCCATGATCCTGCATCTCGAATCCGCCTGTACTCATCTACTTCACTGCGGCTGCCTATACCTGACGTGTGCGGAACGTCGATCCCACCTTTCGTCGAAGACGGGCTGGGTTCCTGGTCTAGCCCGTACTCGTGCTTCGAGGCCGAAAACGGTAGCGATCTGACCGTCCTTGGGAAGGCCTCTATCTCGCATTGCGAAATTGTCCGGCATCTCTTTCCGGCCAACATCGAGAACCCAACGTGCCTCGGATTTGCGGCCCTCTCGCTCCAGCGCCTGGGCGGTCTTGACAAGGAAGACAAATCCCGGCTTGCTCTTGTCGAACAGATCTCGTAAAAACTCGGGCCGGGGTTGAACAAACAGCCAATGCTTGAGGCACCGGAATCCTGGCAGTCCGCTCGGTCTTGAAGGGTGCTCGCGCAAGAGCTCTACACGGTTGAAATCGCGGCTCACTTGCTCGAAGCTCCAGAATCCCAGTCGGCGGACGAAGCCATCATACAGCTTAGGATCAGCCGTAGAGCTCGCGCCTCTTAGCACCAATTGTTTCAAAATCCAGATGCCGGCGGCCGCCCTGTGGATTTGGAGGGGATTGTGCCGCTTTCGTCCATCGAGAAGGGACTGGAATTGAAGACAAATGCGGTCGAAGGTTGCAAGGGAGAGGTTAATGCCGTCGTCCGTCGGTGCCCAGAATGCTTGCGCCTCCACCAGAAATCGAACCAGTGCTCCCCGCCACTCTACCCGCTCGTCGAGCGAGTGCGCATACATCACGTCCGGTGTATACGCAATTGCCAGCCACTCCAGTAGGAGCTCAGAGCCCCCTTCTGCGACCAGACAGTGAACCATGCAGTTTAGAAAGCCATAGCTATTGATCAAATCCGCCTCATCGTAGTCATCCAGAAGCCAGGACAGAGCAGCATGGCCAGGACGCTGTTCGAGGTACTCCATCCGCAATTCTTCCTTGTCGCGATCGAGACCTTTGACAAGATGCGCCTCGAGACACCTCTGTGCCGTCTCGAAATCTCGAGATTTGGTGGAGAAGAAGTCCAGAGGTCGCTCACGGAACGGAGCAGGCAGCTTCTGGCAAATATCGCGGTCGATCTTCTGAAGCCATGTCCCTGGACTTTTGATCGCAGTAGATGTCCTTGGACGTCTACGAAGATAGTGCCTGTAGTACTTTTCTTTGTCAAATCCATCCAGGTCGACAGCACTCAATTGCCGATCAGATGGACTGGATGGAGGAGTCCATGCAATTTTCCTGATCGGTTGCCCGTCCTTCGACTCGCGAGACTTGGAAGCAGACGTCGTGCCGCGGGACTGTGCTGAGGACTGCCATCGGCGCTGCTTCAAGGCCACCAACTGGATTCCGGAGACACCGCTTGGACCGCATGGTGGGAAGGCCACAAGCGCAATATGACTGATGGCGCGTACACGTGAGAGACCATGTGTCGGCTTCATGGTTGTTGTCAATGGTTTGAGTTCGGGCCAGTTCGCTAGTCAATGTTAGCCGTCTTGCTTGGCTACCAGGATGAACAATCCATCATGCAAGAAGGGACAAGTTCGGCGCTCGGGAGACATTTTTGCGCGCAGCGCAATATAATTGCACGCAGTGCAATATAAAAATGCGGGTGGTCAGCAAAAAACTGGTTTGGCCGCTGCTCGCGTCTGATTGGTCGCTCCAATTTACAAGTGGCTTGGCGCTGCTTCTCCGCGTATACTGTATACCGCCGCGCGTATCTTGCTTTTACACAAGCGGCAACTAGAACGGCAGGGTTAGAGCGGTAGGGTTAGAGCGGCAGGGTTACTTAAATTAGTCCCTAAGTTAAGGGATTTAGCGCTAGAGGCAGCCTATGCGGATTTTATATTTAGGTACCTCTAGTACTTAGTTACGCGTAGCGCAATATAAAGTTATAGGTAGCTAGCTAAAAACTAGTTTAGCTACTACTTGCGTCTAATTAGTCGCTTAAATTTATAATACTACTTCTCCGCGTATACTATATACCGCCGCGTATATCTTACTTTTATATAAGTAGCAACTAGAATAGTAGGGTTAGAGCAGTAGGGTTAGAGTAGTAGGGTTAGAGCGGCAGGGTTACTAGCAGCACGTTAGGGTTAGCGTTAGGGTTAGTCTACGGAACTTTAAATACTCTATTTAATATCCTGCTTTAAATGTATTGAAATTAGTCCCTAAGTCGAGGGATTTAGCGCTAGGGGCAGCCTATGCGGATTTCACATTCGTATACCCCTGGTTGACACCGAGGCAGTTGGCGCACGCGGATAACTGGATGGAGCTGTTCGTCGACGAATGATGAGGTCCGGTAGTGGCTACGGACCGACGACAACCTGTGGAATTGCTGTCAGGATTCAGGGCCAGCCAAGGAGTCTGCTTCCGTGGACTCTGACATGGAATTGTCGTTCGTCGGCTCTGATTTGATGTACGGCAAACCCCAATCGGCGCAGAACCGTGTTGAAGCTGAAGTATCTCCCTACATATGTTGTGCTCTGCGGTCTGCGCTATTGCATTGAACCGCGGCCGAACAGGACGAACAAATGGACTTCAATCGTTAGCGAAGAAGCTCACTAAATTGACTTCTGTGTTGGATAAAACAGCGGTGAACAACTCCCAACCAGTCGATCGGGTGGTGCCGCGAGGCTTTGTTGGTAAGGCATGATCATCAAGTCGTTTTGGCACCCTGAGAAGAGGGTCGCTGGTCATGTGCTGCCTTGAACAGAGTCTCCGAGATTTCAGCATGATTGCTGCTAACCGCGAAGCAGCTCACGTCCTTTCCGCTCGCGCTCGCTGTATGCAGGCTGCTGCTTTCCTGGATGCCGACCCTCGTATCCGAGAACACCTTTCGTGGCCGCAGACCGATTTGGTCGCATAGCGAAGAAGTCCGGCATCTCTTCACGGCCGACATCCAACACCCAGCGTGCTTCCCGTTGGTAGCCTTGTCGATTGAGAAGTCGTGCAGAGTTGAATAAGAACCTGAAACCACTCCAGTGCGTCAATATATCTCGCAGAAATGCAGGGCGAGGCGAAGCAGCCATGTTCTCCTCCAGCCAGCGGAACGCAGGCAGTCCACAGGCCTTCGTGGGGTGCACCCCAAGCAACTGTGCCGTCGCATAGCTGGTTAGGACAGGGTCTTTCTTGTGGATTGCCATTCTTCCCACAAAAATTTCGAACAACCTCACGTCCGCCGTAGAGCTTGCTCCTCCCTGAACTAACCGTCGCTGGATCCAGGCGCCAGCTGATATTCTGTAGATGAACGGTGCACCAATTTTGGGAAGAAGCCAAGAGCGCTCAAACGATCGGAGTGATGGATTGATGCTTTCAGCCTCGTCCCAGAAGACTTGTGACTCCACAAGGACCCTAAGTAAAGCTCCGCGCCATGCGACTTGCTCGCCCCGATCCTGATGTGACAGTACAGAAGGAAGACGTTTGATTTCCAGCCATTGCCATACCTGGTCCTCAGCTCCCTCCGCGATTAGACAGTGGACTAGCGCCCTGATGAAGCCCAAATTGCCACTCAGATCCGCTCCGTCATAGTCTTGTCGGAGCCAAGAAAAAGCTTTCGTTCCCGGGAGATCTTCTGGACTTGCAAACTGTTTCCGGATGTCCTCCTTCGAACGATTGACGGACGTGTTGGCGATGTGTCTCTCCAAACACAACTGCGCGGTGTAGAGGTCTCGTGAGCCAGGCATGGCGATGCCGAGAGGGTCGAAGAAGTCGAGTGGTCGTTCGCGTAGGGGAAGAGGCAGCGATGACTTTCCGGCATCGAACTCGTCCCGTTGGATCCATGCTCCGGTAGGCTCGATCTTAGAAGGCTTGTTTAGCATGTCGTAGAGGTAGTACTTGTAGAACTCTTCGTCTGGGGAGCCGGTGGTCTGTTTATGGGACGCTGGAGCCGGATCATTTGATCTTGACTCAGTCTTTAAATTTGGGCGCTTGACGGCCGCGACAGCGGGCTTCTTCGTGGACTGACATCGGTGCTGCGCCTGACCTTTGTAGAGAACCACAGAGCAGACTTCCAGTGTCCTTCTCCGCTGAGGAGCTAGCAATCTGACTCCGGTAGTGATGACTTTGGATGAAAGACCGTTCATATTTCTGGTGGTTGGTTGTTGTGTTGTTTCCATGATTTGAGTCCAAAGCCGACCGCTGGTTTTGTTTTAGCGCGCTACTGGGATGACGGTTGCACAGACCTACCAAGGTCTCAAAACACGTTTTCGCGTTTTCGCATTTGTCGAAGTCTTTCTGCAGCCCTTCTGCAGCCCCGAGTCGTACGCCTAGACGCTTAAAAACAGGTATTCTCTTTAGATAACTTATCCTTACTATGTATTATAGCCGTCGTTACGGCCTTATCTATGTTACCTCGCTGTCGCCGCCGTCGCCGGTCGTAGGCCCGGCCGAAGTCTTGCCTTACTAAGCAGCCTAAATTTCCCCGCTAAGGTACCTAGTAAAGGCTCTAAGGTACAGGCACGACAAGACGACGAGACGACGGACGAGACGACGAACGAGACGACGAACGAGGAAAGCAAAGGAGACTACGAAGGGATCGATAAGTACGAGGCCGCACGAGACACTATACGCAAAGCCTACGTTATTTACGAAGGCAATAACGGGTATCTAAAGTACCGCGTTGCGACTATATGCTGTGTACGGTAGAATATTAAAGGTGTTCGGTTAATCCTACTTGAAATTTGAAGGGTCTAGCTTAATATATCCATAGAATTTGATGGACCTTGCCCGGATATACAGTTTCTCCGCAAGTCCGAATTCGCAAAAACACATTTTGAGACTTTGGTAGGTCTGTGCAACCGTCGATGGACGCTGCTTAGTGATAGGAGATGTCTTGACGATGAAGAGGAAGTCCATGGACACAGAGGTATACCTTAACGGAATCTGCCTCCTTCTCAGTTGTAATTCTTAGCATTCTCGTAGGATATTTTAGGCCGGCTTCGCGACGTTCGGCGGAGCCGCGAGACCTCCGAATTTAACACCGAGCAGACAGCGATCTGAACCGGAGACAGAACGGAATCTCAAAAAATGAACCGTTCTCGCGCGTGCGAGGAAAGGACATGCTTCTTGCCTGGAGCGGTCGGGGCTGAGACATGACTGAACCGCTGAGCGGCTTAAGCTTGCAAGGAACAACCCTGGAAAAAGGCAAGACTTCATTGATAGAGATGCCTGGCGACAAACGAGAGGAACATTCATGAAGGTAAAGGGGCACAGATCAGACGTGAAGACTGTCCGCTGTGATAAGGACGGTGAGACATATTCGCCGCCTTCCGTCTGTTTAGGTCTGTATACTGGAAACAGGCGGTGAAGAGTTGGGATCACCTTGACTTTCTGAAGCTGGACAGAGGTCTGCCATCACGAAGTTCTGCTTATTGACCGTTGAAAGCATGATTGTGGACCGGGAGCGGAGGATCAACTTCTCTCCGCTTGAGTCTTCGGCGCGAAAGGTATACGTGCTCGCACCGGCCGCGCAGGAGATATCTGTAGCTGCGCTCAACTATTTGACTGACCTTTGATGCGCTCACACTCGGTAGCTCCGTCGCCTGTCAGATGTTCTGATGTCCTGAAGCCTTCCTGGTTCTGAGATATTCACCCCGTAGTTTTCCAACGCCGATAATTGAAGCAGATCTAGCGCCAAAAGCCGGTGGCTTCTTTGCGAAGCGGTGTCGCATCTCACCCCGTCCAACATCTAGCATAAAGCGAGCCTCCACTTTGTGTCCTTCTTTGTGAAGTTTCTGTGCGGAATTGACGAGGAAGTGAAATCCAGTGCTAGTTTGGAGCAAATCTCGCACAAATGGAGGGCGTGGCTGAACAGTGTGATAGCGGCGGACGAACTCGAAAGCTGCCAGCCCGCTAGCCTTCGTAGGGTGCTCTCGAACGAGCTTAGCCCGGGAGAACTCGCACGGTACTTCCACCTTGTTCCAGCGTGGCAGCAGCTCGATGAACCGGTCGTATCGGTCGGGGTCCGCAATAGAGCTGGCGCTGTTGAATACCAATTGGTTCAGGATCCAGACTCCGGCTGTGAATTTCTGTACTTCGAGAGAATAATGCATACGTCTGGTAGGCTGGGGCCAAGTAAAAGAACAGGCGTATTCAAAAGCCCGAAGACAGCTGTTGATCCCATCAGCACCGTCCATCCAATAAGCTTGAGCTTCTACAAGGAAGCGAAGCACTTTTCTACGCCATGTGATCTTGTCGGCGACCAAAGAAAGCGATTGCAGTATTGCAGGAGTGTATGCGATCCTTAACCAGTCCCAGATGAGATTTTCGCCCCCTTCTGCGACCAAACAATGGATCATAGCTTTCAAGAATCCATCGTTGTTCTTCAGGTCAGCCGAGTCGTAGTTATTCAACAGCCATATCAGAGCCATATGACCAGGACGACTGTGGTCAGCTGGGTAGCCTGTATGAATCCCTTCCCTAGCGAGGTCCACGCCCTTCGCCATGTGTAGCCCCAGGCATCTCTGCGCGGTCGGGAGGTCTCGCGAACCGCTAGAGAAGAAATCGAGGGGTCGATCGTATAATGACGGGTGCATTCGTGCCTCTGTATCACCAACGTTGAGCAGCTGGTACCATTGTCCGGGGTCTTCGAGCTCTGCAGGTTTGCGACGAGACCAAGTGAAGAGGGAGTGGTTGTAAAACTCCTCCTTGGCTCGGAACCCTTCGGGAAGATCATCTGAAATCTGGTTGGGCGGAGCCTGTCTGGAACACTCGTCTGACGGTCGTGTGGGCGTCTTACGCTTGTTGCCAGTCTTCATACGCTCCAGTGGCTGGTCCTGGCGGTTATCGTCGCTTCGGCTGGAGGTCCATCGACGTGATCGCGCGCACCATGTTACCGACGGAGACCCGGTAGCAAGACAGCCGCCGCATCGCGAAGAAGCCAGGGACTGATGGATGAAGGTGATGGGACGAGCTGTCGTTAGTTCTATGCTGAACATCCTTGTCGTGGCTTTTGTGTCCGCGTTTCGAGCCCATGACGGACCGCAGAGATAGTTTTAGCCGCCCATCTTGGCTACCAGGATGAATACTCGATCATGCAAGGGGGTACTTCTGCTGACATAACCTGAACGTGCCTTACCTGAATGTGCCTTCGAATCGTCCGGGCAGTCTGATGAGCTTGGACAAATATTGAACCAGTGACGGAACCCCGAATAGCCTGTAACATACCTACAATCACTTCACCAGTGCGATGGTGACCCACTTAAACCATGTTATATCCAAGGTGCCCTTGGTGTGCGGGTTTGGAGCCTGCTGAAAGCCTTGCAAGCGCTGAAAGGCCGTCCGGACGGCCACTCCGAACCTGGTACCTCCCTTGTTGTTCCTATGCACAGGCAACACCTAACCCATGCCAATGCCCTTGCAACAGCGACTGAGAGCGGTTAATCACCACCGGCGCTGCTACTCGATTGTACCATTGGATTTTTGGCTCCATCTCGAACCACTCGGTTTTCTCTCCAACATCGGAACAACTCATTGTCTTGGGGGAGATTCTCGCCCAGCTTCCATACCGAAAAGTACGGTACTCGGCGGAAGGGTCGTTGACTAACACAACACATCGATGTTCTGAGTTGAGAGGTGACTGATACAGTGCTGCCTGTCTGTCCATTCTATCATCCTGACTTCGTTGCCACTCCCATCACTTTGCTGCTCGTTGATCTTCAAGCCAGCTTGAAGAGGACGGAGCCTCCGCGAGAGCATGCGCTGCTCTCAGGCCAAGAGCCTGTCCTTTGAACTCCGTTGTCTTGTTCATACTCCTTCCCCACAGGCCGCTCCTCTCTTCTCGGTTGATGACGACTCAGCGGCGACCGGCAGTGCTGTGTCGATCTTTCATCGTGAAGTACTCCGGCATCTCTGCACGACCAATATCGAGCATCCAGCGAGATTCCTCCTTGAATCCATCACGTTGAAGCATCTGCGCGGATGAGACGATGAATCGATACCCGGTCCAACTCCGGAAGAAGTCTTTCAAGAACACGGACCTGGGTTGAAGGTCGAAATAGCGTTGAAGCCACTCAAACGCCGGATATGCGGTCGCCTTGGTGGGATGAGCTTGAAGCAATGTCGCATGAATGAGCTCACAATGAATCAGATCTTTGTGCCAGTCCGCCAGTCTCTCCAAAAAGCGGTCATAGAGTTCCGGGTCCGCGCGCAGGCCAGCACCATTGACCTGTAGCTGAGATCTCATCCACACTCCAGCTGCGGTCTTGGGCACGGCAAGATTCCACACTTGCTCCCACGATCGAAGGGCCGGATTGATGCCCTCAAGGTCCTTGGCCCAATAAGTTTGCGACTCAAGCAAGAAACGAAGCACTGCTCCACCAATCCGCTCAGGTTGACCTTTGCTTGCTGCAGACTCGCCTCCGCCCGGGATCTTCAGCCAGTCCCAAATGTGACTCTCGCCGCCCTCCACAACTAGAAGATGTACCAAACTTCTTAGAAAGCCCATGTCGAGGTCGGTGGGGTCGTAGTCTTGCAACAGCCAGGCCAAGCCTTTGCTGCCAGCACGAACATGGCCGTCCATGTGTTCATTTCGAATTTCTGCTCTTGATCGGTTCGCGGAAATGGTCTTGATATACCTCTCCAGACAGATCTTTGCCATTTGCAGATCTCGCGGATATGTGTCTCCGTTGAAGAAGTCGAGAGGCTTCTTAAGCAGAGGCTGTGGCAGTACGTCCTCGCCAACGTTGGACTCGATTGATGAGAGCCACTCTCCAGGCCCAGGAGTTTTGGAATGCTTGAGTGGGACGTTGAGATAGTGTCTGTAGAACTCTTTGGCGCTCTGGAATGAAGGCCGGTCAGTCGCTTATGTCCCCTTCGCTGCCAAGTTCACGAGCCTGAAATCATCTTCGGACGACCACTTACAAGCCGTGGCTGAATGGTAGCATAGTGACGCTTCAAGCCTTTTGGCTTGTCGTTCTCATCGGACCGCCATCGCTGATGTACGATGGGCGATCCTGGGTTGAGAGTGCGAACGCCTGCAGTGCCGCATCGTGCAGATGTCGCAAAGCGAAAACGATGGACAGCGCGTGATGCGGCTGATGGACAAGTCATTTCTTCGATGGAGGAAGTGTATGTTTTGACGACTGTCACTTGCGTGCTAGAATAGCCGCCCACCTTTACTACCGGGATGAATACTGTGTCATGGACCACATCCTCGGGATCGACGGTGTGAACTGGACCATCGACCCAAAAGTCGAAGCGTGAATGGGCGAGAATATGCGTTGCATCAATAATTCGCAGGTCGATTGAGTAGTGTATTATATAGGCATACGATGAGGTTGAACACAGTACCCAGTGCGCGTGTAACTCTCATCGGACCTATTCTTGCTTTGCCGCCTGCGATCTACTGTATTACTGCTGGGCATCCAAATTGACCCATGTGCTTCGAATCCTCTGCTCTTTGGAGACTACATGGTGGCTCAGGCAGCGAGACAGACGGAGCACCGGATCAGCAGAGTTCCTCTTTGAAATACTGTTAGACCTGAGAGTTACAGGCGGGTAGTCGCAATCCGTCTCTTGTCTCCAGTGGCATGTGCGGAGGCATGATCGATCGCACTTGGTCAGTCGTCGTGGTCAGATCCATCATCCTCGGCATAATGATTGTAGGGATTGGTGTAGACTCGTCGTCGAGCCCAGCGTTGCGTCGGAGGCCGTGACTTGCTAGGGAACCGTGCTTCACGGCCGAGTGGTGCAGGGGTGTTTTGCTTATTGGTACGGCGTGTCATGTTGAAGTAATCCGGCATTTCAGCCCGGCCCAAATCGAGTACCCAGTGTGCTTCATCTCTAAGCCCTGCTTTGGCGAGCATCTGGGCAGTGCCCGTAAGGAATCCGTATCCGCTGAATGTCTTGAACAAATCTCGCACAAGATCAGGGCGTGGAGTCGTTGCTTGATGTTCCCGCAGGAAATTGAGTGCTGGCAATCCGCTGGGACTCACAGGATGTACTTGAAGGAGCCTTGTACGAGCGTATTCCGAGTCGACGGGATCCAATCTCCAAGATGGGAGTCTCGCGATGAAACGGTCAAATAAAGCTGGATCTGCACTAGCACCTGCACCCTTGTACAGCAGCATGTGCTGGATCCAGAACCCAGCTGATGTCTTTCCAATAAGCATGTCACTCGATAGGTAGGCCTGTGGGGAGTCGTGGCGGACGGCAAGGGTCCATACATGCTCGAAGGAGTGGAGGGCAGGGTTGATGTTCCCGGCCCAGTACGTCTGTGACTCAACCAGGAAACGAAGAACTGCTCCTCGCCAACCGACTTTCTCAAATCGGTTTTGCTGCGCCGACAGTACTCCGGGAATGCGAGACATCTTCAACCACTCCCATACAAGGCGTTCGCCGTCCGAACCTGCAGCCATGAGGTGGACCAGAAGTTTGAGGAAGCCGAAGTTGTCAGTCAGGTCAGCTTGATCGTAATCTTGCAGGAGCCAGTTGAAAGTGTCACGGCCAACGTGGGACTTGGCGAGTTCCGTTTGCAGTTCCTTCTTGGAGCGGCCGGCGGATGTATACGCAATGTAGGTAACTAGACACCTCCGGGCTGTCTCTAAGTCTCGCGAATTCCCAGAAGTGAAGAATTCGAGCGGATTCTCGGACAGGGCAGAGGGAAGGGATTCTTGACCGGCCTCGGCATCAAGTTTCTGCAACCATGACCCAGGATCGGCGTACTTGACATGCTTTCTCGGTCCATCGCGGGTACGGAGGTAGTACTTGTAGAAATCGTCGTCGACCTTCGGAGGTGGGGCAACCTTGGACTTGTCCTGCCCAGTCCGGGCGGACTTCCATCGGCGGTGTGCCACCTGCCATCTCGAGGAACTCGCAGTGAGGCATCGTGAGGGGACTTGACGGAGAGCACGAGTGACAGTGCGTGTCAATGACAAAGAGCAGGACATCTTTCGGACTGGAGAAGTTGTCCTTAGCTGGAGATTGAGTTCGCTTCATCCCGGAAAGCCCGCCAGCCGCCCAGCTTCAGGGATGTAGAAGCGATCACGATAGGAGACATTCCGATGCATATTCTGCCATGGAGACAGGGATATCGCGTACCTGACGACCGAAGCAGTCGACTCACGCTGGCGAACGTTGACTGCTAGGTGCTTTCTGACGATGGCATGCGCCTCAAGAAAGAGCATTCAGCTCCTCCTCCGCCCTTTCCTGCCTCGGAGTCGGTACTCTACAAAAAAGCTCGAACTTCGCACCTGCACATCGGATTGGAGCTTTCGGAAGGAGCGCACAGAGCAGGAGATAGACAGAGAGGCTCTTGTGAGGATCAATAGCGTACGCAAAAGGGCGGACCGGTTGATTCGACAGAGCACTCAGGAATGATCGCACAACTTGCCTCATACCGGACACCGACAAGATCTGGCCCAGCTCCGAGGACCTGCAAGAAGCCATATGCACAACCGCTCGGGTATCGCAGACTGATGACGAGCCAGTAAAAGCCTTGTGTCCTCGACATCAGGGGTGCAGGACATCGCTTCGAGCAGTGCAGCAGCGGTGAGAGAAGCTTGACATTGTGATGTAACGGAGATGCGCTTGATGCAAACCTTCGACAGAGCCGGACACAAAATGCGGATAAAAGAAAAAGCACTCTCCTCGACCTTCGACGACGACAGATGTTGCAATAGAAAGTTCCACCCTCCCAAACTTTCACCTCACCCCCATCCCATGGAACTAAAGTCACCAAAACCCTTTTAGCGCCACACTAGTACCATGGTCTTCACCCTTGGCTCCCACAACCCGCAATGAAAACTCTTCACCACCACTCTTCTTCTCTTTCTCCTTCTTTCCTTCATTCCACCACATCGCGTCCACCAAACGTGAGCTTTCGCGAAGAAGCGGCAAGGGTCAACAGACCACACCACGCCGATGATGCCAACCCCTCAGCTCGCCTGCAAGTACCAGGTCACACACCCAGTGTCTGCAAGCTGAGGCTGCATCACAACAATGACTCAAGCTTTCACCGCCGGTGATGCAAAACCACCCGCTCGGTTGCAGGAACCAGGTCACACACCCGGTATCTGCGAGTGGGCTGCATGTCACGACTGAGGCTAAAGAACACAAGTTCAAAGAACGAAAGTAAGATGGTGAGCCGATGATGCAGAAAGATCGGCTTGATTTGCAGATGCTGGTGAGAATTGGTGTCTGCGGGTGGCTGCAGGACTGAGGCTGAGGAGATGAAGAGCATTGTGAGCTGAGTTGGCGGCCGATGATAAAGTGGCAGTGATGTGTGGAGATTTCGGTGTCCGCAGGTGGCTGCTCGACTGAGCCTGGAAGATGGGATGAGGAGATGGAGAGGAATTGAGCGATGAGTCGATCCGAGGCGTCTCTGTCATTGGTATGTTTGATCGAAGCGAAAGTACAAAAAGCTGACAGTTCATCGCAAAGATCCCGCCGCATCGTCGTTATTGTCCCAGCTCCCAGCTCTTGCATTTGTGTCCAACGAAAACGACCAGCGAACGAAACCGAATACGCCCTGATATCGACCACGCTTCCCGAACGACCTTGACAATCACTGCAAGACAGTCAGCATCCACCCACCATGCTCGAATGTGTCCGACCAAAAGTGTACGTACCCTTTATCATCCTCTCTTTTCTCCCATGATGTTTCAACCCACCCCTTTGTATCACTCCACACCCGCAAAAGAAGCTTGCACGTCGCGAGACCGAGAAGATCCACGCATGAAACCACAAGAAAGTTGGTCCAAATGAAAGTCCGCCGAGGAACTGCCTGAAAGTTATGGGATATCAAATACCGATCATCGAACGAAAGTATCGATGAAAATCGTAACAAGCATGCGCTTCTCGGTCTTGAAGGGCGGCTTCTTGCGTGGGTGGTGTGGGTGGTGAGAGTTGTGTGCGCCAGCACAACGTTTCCGAAGGCCTGGAGGACTTGCACGTCGCAAGATCGAGGAGAGTCACGCATGAGGAGCGTCGTGGGCCAGAGTGATTTGTCTTGCTTAATTGCGGTTTCAACACACATGCGCTCCTGTGGTCTTGAAGGGCGGTCTGAAGGGTCGAAGGGTCGTTGTGCTGGGTTTCTGAGGAGATTGTTTCTTGCTCTTTCGTGATGACAATGCTGAATGAGTGTTTGCTGACGTTGAAATGAATGTAGGGGCCGGACAGCCGGTGTCTAATATCGGTTGGCAGGCCATACTGAGCGGCGATCGGCGTTGGCGACAAGGGGCTGGTGGGCTGTGGCGGCCACAGTGCATATCTGGCGGCCTGATTGATCCATTGACATCGCAGCGTGACAATGACAAGCTCCCTCCGCTCGCCTCTCACTGAAGGCGATCATCCTCGTGCCAAACACCCAAGCACACCCCACCAAAAAGCAAGCCGTGATCCACGCCGCATTCGCCCTCTTCATGTTCCTCAGCGCATTCGTCTCGGATGTCTCTGTGAAGGCAACGAAGACGACGAAAGTCCAGGAGAATGCGGTGTGGAAGTACCATCCCCAGCGAAAGCCGAATCGGACTGAAGGGCCCACGCTGAGGATGAAGGTCACCATATCCGTGTAGCTTTCAGGTCCGCTCGCTGCCCAGTGGAAGAAGACGGCGAGGAAGACGGTGATGAAGCAACTGACGACGGTGCAGATGGACATGTAGAGGATGCTGACGTTGGCTGGGGAGAGATTGGATAAGAGCCAGGTGTGCATGGTGGCCGGAGATGACGAGGTGATGGCTGAGTGAGCAGTCTAGTCTGCCTGGTCGATGGATGTTGTTTCTGACGCTTCGATGTATGTTACGCGGTAGTGAAGCTGCGGTCGAGGTGAGATGTCGAAGCGTGGAGACATGTCAAAAGATGAAAGCTCGCCGTGCTCGCAGTGACGAAGGCGTGATGAGACCTCTTCATAGCGACGTCTGAACTTTGTTCTTCCACGCAGGAGCTCATGACTGCAATGGCAAGTATGGTGTTTCAAGAGGGAAGATCGTTGCAAGAAAGAAAGAAGCGTCCGTCGTCACTCCTTCCAAAGCTCAGTCCATCCTTCAAAGGAAGGAAGCAAATGTTAGTTCTTGGGACAGATCAAGTGAGCGATGTAAAGTGACATAGGACATCAAGACTATTGAACAGCATCACATCCCTCAAATACTCTTCCCCCTCCTCCCCACCGTTCCTCTCCTTTCCATCCTCTCCCTCCTCGAAGCCCCCAAAAACAACGCACTTGCCGCCACCACCGTCCAAAGGAAGAACACAACCGCCCAATTTGCATTCCTCGGCTGAATCGCATACCTCGTCGGCCAGAAACTCCAGAACAACGCCCAAACCGCATATATCCAACCGAGCACATTCACCCACAATCCTGCTCGTCCCAGACTCCACCTGCAAGTTGGTAGCTCCTCTCCTGCCCACCGCTTGCGGATGAGACATCCGATTGAGACGCTGTAACACGCCATGAAACAGCTTGTTGAGAGACCGAGGATGGTGTGGAGGGTTGAGACTGTGCCCATGGTGCAGAGGGAAATGATGGAGGTTGTGAAGAGTGTGAGGAGGATGGCGTTCAGGGGCACCTTCAAGGTTGGGTGGACGCGGGAGATGAAGGGTGCAAAGAGGAGGGCGCGGTCGCGGCTGGGAGGGAGGAGATCGATCAGCTTGCATTGTTGAGCGAGTACAGGGAGCGCTGCTTACCCGAAAGAGAAGAGATGGCGGGAGGTTGCGACCATGGTGCTGACTGCGATCATGATGAGGAGGCCCATGACGATGATCGAGAATGCTGCATACATGTCAGCATCGTTCTTGTCAATCTGATAAAGCACGACTCGCCAATGGTAGCATCCTTCGAATCCAACATCGTCTCAAAAACATGCACCAACGGATGCGGCGATCCCACCACCTCTCTCAAATCCCCAACGTTGTAGATATAAGTCACCAATAAAGCAAAAGTCATCGGCAGGTTGGCGAGATAACTCCACACCATACTGCTCGGTACGATGAACTCCGCTTCCTCGACTTCCTCAGAAATGTACACCATCGCATCGCTTCCCAACATGATGAACATGCTCGTCAGCTGTCCCACGCAGGCAGAGAGTCCCGTGTATGGCCAGCCCCCACCATTGTCCGTGAGTTTGAAGAAGATGTGGTGGAAGTCGCCCTTGTCAGCCAGAACCCAGAGACTCGCGAGGATAGGTACAAGCACGAAGACGTGGCAGATGGCGAACACGCCTTCCGCGATGGAGAGGTGGCCGGCAGCGAAGGCATTGAAGCACGACAGGAGGATGGCGACTGCGATGACGGTGAGGTGAAAGAACCAGGTTCCCGTTCCCGTGGGTCGAGCTTGAAGGTCGATGAGTGCTTGACCCATGTTGGCGATGATGAAACAGTGTGCTGTGAAGCGAGTCTGCCATCCGACAGAGCAGATCCAGCCGGTGATGTAAGATAGCATCCGTTCGTACTTCGCAGGCGCAAATGCGGATACAAAACGGTACTGTCCGCCCCCGAGCGGAACCATAGAGGACATCTCGGCGATGGAGAGGACGATGAAGAGTTGTCCTGTGTAGGCGAGTATGGTAGACCAGAAGAGGCCCGCGAGTCCGCCGTTGACAAGGGCGAGGGCGTTGGTGGTGAGGAGGAGTTCCTAAGATCCCATGACGAGTGAGGAGAAGGCGATGGAGGAGAGTTTGCGGTATTGGCGTTGGATTTCTTGTCGTCGGGTGGCGATGGGTCCGGAGCGTTGGTCTGGGTCGATAGTGGTGGGTTGTGCTCGGGAGAGTCGTTTACGTGAGGGTTGGAGGGATGAAGCTGCTGAGGAGGTCGGAGAGAGGGATTCTAGGTCCAGAGAGCCGAGATGAGGTTTGAGCGGAAGGAGTGGAGAGGCCATGTTGGTTGGAGGATGACTCGAATGAATGTGCTTGTGTACTGCTCCGTATGATCTTTCGCGGGTATAGGATGACAATTCATTGTCGTGTATGATTTTTCCATGGTCCAGGTTTGGCGTCAAACGTCCATTTCGGTCTTGCTCCTTTCACATGTCAGCACTTGCCTATCGTAAGTCGTCCATGGTCTTCCCGGCGCACGATCGGCCCGCCAGTAGAATCTCGGAAGACCGATGTCCCTGCCGTGTACATTCCGCTGTAGAATGTGCTATGTCGCCTTGGCCGAGAACACAAGACCTTCTCTCTAAGCGAGTCCATTCACCTCACGCCAATATGTGATATTCTTCCACTCACCACACCGCATGACCGATGCCAGCCTTTGACCTCCCTAAGGGGCCGGCTTCGGTCGTGATCGCCAATGTGACGGCCATTCTCTAGTCGTCAATGGTCTTCCTCATCCGTCTATTCCTACGCCTTCAAATCAGCGGACCACTCGGATGGGACGATGCCGCCTGTGGTGCAGCGACGGTGAGTGCATCTCAAGCTTCCGCTAGGGAATCATATCACTGAAGCAACTTGCAGATCTTCGGCATCGCTTGGTCCTGTGTCATTCTTCTCGCCGTCCACCATGGTCTCGGCCAACCTCAAGAAACCCTCACTGCCACAGACGTCGCCGAGAGCTATATCCTCTTCTGGATTTCCCGCCTCCTCTACGCCTCCGCAACAGGATGTTCGATCCTCTCGGTCACGTTCTTCATCATGCGCATCACTCAAACCCGGCATCACCTCTGGATCTTGAAAGTCCTGGCCGGACTTGAGGGTCTGTGGATCCTCGCGACCGTCATGACCTTGGCTTTTGGCTGCGGCGTTGAGAGACCGTGGGATATCAGGAATGGCTGTTTGAACCTCGTGAGCTCTATGGGCCGAGAACTCTGTATTGACCAATGCTTTGACTGACCGCCGTGGTGATGTAGTGGCACATCTGGCTCACGCATACCATCATTTACATGTTCTTCGAGGGAGTCAATCTCAAGACTGCGATGCTCATCGTCTGGAACCTGCAGATGCCGCTGCACCCGAAGGCGGTGGTGTTCGTTTCGTTCGCCCTACGGTTGCTGTGAGTACTCCTCGCATTGACTGCCGCACCCAGATGCATTGACTGACCGTGGAAATGTCCTCCAGAGTCCTGCCACCCGCCATTGTTCGTCTGAAATACGTCCGCATCGCAGTCAACAGTCCGGATCTCACCCTCTACCGCGTCAACAGTAACTTGCTCTCGACGGTCGTACGTCCCACAGACCTGCGGGCCACTTTCGCCTTCATTGACAATACATCAGGTCCTCCACGTATCCATCATCCTCGCCACAGTCCCCTGCGCCAAACCCTTCTTCGCCCTCTTCAACAACAACATCTTTCGCTCTCCGAAACAAATCTCTGCCGTCGAAGCCAACTACCTGGCCCCGCCAACTCCAATTCCAACATCCTCCTACTCCCTGGAAGACGTCGGGACTCCTCATCCGGAACCACTGACCTGGGACCGCCGTCGAAGCTTCGCCTCGGCTCCCCTCCCACCTCCAACACCGCTTCCACCCCCCGCCCATACCGCACCTCGTCGAAAGTCAGTGACCTTCAAACTCAATCTCCCGCCCTTTCACTGGAACCGCCGCACCTCTCTCGCTCGTTCTCGACAAACCGCCACCTCCGCAAGGCCCACTCCTCTTCCAACCATCCCCTCCGCCGGCTCGACTCCCTCGCCCTCTCTACCCTCCGAGGCAACGGAGTTGAACACGTACCCTTCAACTCGACCCGTCTTCCAGAAAGAAGGACAACCTCCCTCCTCCTCTCCTTCAGCACAGACGAGCATAACAAAAACAACATCTCGCTCCTATCACTCTTCAGCAAGCGCATCACAGGCCCCTTCCGCGTCTGCGACGCCTCAACTCCACCGCCATTTACCGCTGCACAACCATCTCCTTCAACTCTCCTCCTCCGCACCCCCGCCTCCGGCTGTTTCCACCGCAGCCTCAACTACCGCCAACTCCTCGGCTGCGACGTCGCAATACACCACCACCACCCGCACAACAACCAAGTCTCAAAGCCGATCACCAGCAAACTCACCACCCTCGACGCCAGGAGGTACGAAAGAGAAGCCGCGGAAGAAGAAGAGGAGACGGGTTCCGAGGAGACCGAGTGATCTCGATTGGATTGCGAATCTGAGACCGGATGAGGGGAGGACGATCACCACCATCTACGCTGGGAGAGCGGGAAGTGAGTGTTCAAACCCCGGGAATGTGGATGAAGCGGGTGGGAGTAAGAGCAACGGAAAGGCCAGGATTCTGGCGAAGTTGGTTGGGGAGGGAAAAGTAGGGGATGGGGATGGGAACGGTGGAGGGATGGGTTCGGGAGCGGCGGGAGGGTGGGAGGGCTTTGGGGTGATTGAAAGGAAAGAGGAGTTTGGATTCTTTTATGATGATGGGGATGGGGAGGAAGGGAGAGGAGATGCAGAGGAAAGAGGTGAACGGCGTGGAGAGAAGCCTATGAAGGACGAGAGAGTGCCGCCAGAGACTTGAACGGAGAGGATTGAGATTGTGTGCTCACGAGGAGGACGTAAGTACGGGTGAACGGACAAGGGGATTGGAGATACCTACACCTTGCTTCCGAAGCTTTCATTGTGTTGCCTGACAGCTTCTGTACAATGGACAGGCTGGCCTGACGACGTTTCAGGCCTCGTCTTCGAACAAAACAGCTTGACCCGCACCACACCCTACTCGCACCATCTCCTCATCCCAACCTCCGGCCCTGCCCAGCAAAGTTCGAGTTCCCATCATCACCGCTACCTCCTCGCCCGCGCGCACTCGCACCACCTCTATACGACCCCCGTCCACGGTATCCCTTCCGTCAAGCATCCTTATCACTCCCCTCACTATCATTCTCATCCTCAGCCTGCACCCTCTTCCCCTCCACCCCCTTCTCCACCTCGTCAATCAGCGTCTCCATAAACTCCTTGTCCTTACCCACCAGCGTCACTGTATTCCGACTCTTGCCCCACCTCGGGTAGGATCCAACCTTAACACCCTTCGGCTCCACCTTTGCCGCGAGTTGGGTCAAAAATTCCGCCACGGAGGACTCGGGAAGGGGCGTGGAGAAGAGGATCCTGTGTACTCCCTTTCCATCGGGGTCGGTCAGGCGGGGGAGAAGGCGGGGTTTCAACCCTGTGAGCAGTTTTTCGAAGAGGCGCGGGATGCCGGGGAGGATGTGCACGTTTCCGTTGACGCAGGAGATGGGCACCCATAAATCCTCCGCTGGGAATATCACCTGGTCCTCATCTTTCAGGCTCTTGTCGTATGGCAACTCGATCATGCGGAGTTTCGCCCGGCGTTGCGGGGAGTCTTCGTCCCAGGAGAAGGGGGGTTGGTCTGGGCGGGGTTTGGAGAGGGCTTTCATTTTGGTGTAGGATTCTTCGTGGAGGACGAGGGGGAGGGAGAAGCTGAAAGAATCGGCTTTCCGTCAGCAGCGACCTTCTCTAATGTGCCTCTTGAAGACAGATAGACTTACGCCTTCGCAATGCTCTGATACGTAATATCATCATGCGTCGGTCCAATCCCTCCACTCGTGACGACAAAGTCATAGTTTGAACTCATCCGTCTTGCCGCTTCGACAATTTCGCTTTCATCGTCGGAGATGACTTCTACCCGCTTGAGGTTGATGCCGAGGGAGAAACAGAATTTGGCAAAGTAGGCCGAGTTGGTGTCGACAGTCTATGTTCACCACTTCTCAGCATTTCTTCTTGTGTGTATCCCGTTCGATGCTGTGACTGACCTTGCCTCCCAACACTTCATCTCCGATGATCAAGCATGCCGCCGTGTGAATCGTCCTCTTGCTGCGTTCTTCGGCCATGGCGAGGGTTCGTGACGTGTACGCTCCGGCGAAGGAGGATTGGTGGAGGTAGTTGGGGAGGGGTTTGCTGAGGTGGCGGGTGAGTTGGGAGAGGCGGGAGAACATGGAGATATGGGGAAGGGCGGAGCGGAAGGAGAGGACGGTGATGTTGTTGTGAGAGTGAGTGTGAGAATGTAGGGATGTCGTTGTCGAAGCTCAATGCATCATTGACGACATCCATGGGCCGAAACGTGGGGTCGATTTGGGGGCCGAATCCCGTAGATCTGTTGGACGAGGGACTTCACTTCTTCTTTGCAGTGAATGACAAGATATATCCTCGCTTCGACCTCACCGTCCTCTCCGCCATCACCGCAATCATGGTCCGCTCCGCCCCCACCTCTCTCTCGTCAACACTCTACTGACCTCTCATCCCTTCTCTGCAGGCCTCCGAATCCCGCCTCTACACCATCTCCCCCTCAACCCGCGAGACCCTGCGGAAATTCCGCCTCAGCACCTCCCGCGCCAAAGATCCCCAAGCAATGATATGTTCGTCCATCCCCACTCCTCCCCACTCTTCCCCGCTCATCACCCTCACAAACTGACTCGTGGACTACCGGGATAGAAGACCACATCGACACCAAAACCATGGAAATCCTCCCCGTCGACTCAACAATCTACACCACCCTCCAAGATATCGCCGACGAACTCCCCGATAACTCCCCGCGATATGTGCTGCTCAGCTACCCGCTCACGATGAAGTCCTCGGGCAGGATGTCCGTGCCGTATGTCATGTTGAATTTCATGCCGCCGACGTGTTCGAGTCAGGCGAGGATGTTGTATGCGGGGGCGAAGGAGTTGATGAAGAATTCGGCGGAGGTGGGGAGGATTTTGGAGGTGGAGAGTGGGGAGGAGGTGGAGGGGGTGGAGGAGAGGTTGCAGGGGGAGGAGTGATGTGGGTGGGAGACGGGAGAGTGGGACAGGAGAAGTGGAGATGTAGGGATACAGGTTGGACGACATCGCCAGCTGGCCAGCATGGAGGTGACGGAGTGGAGACATCTTGCAATGGTCGCGAGGATGGACAACAGTGGTGAGAGTAAGAGCATTGCTGGCTGAAACGAGGACACGGCCATCCTTACTCGGCGACAGAGCCGAATCTGTAGGTACACGGCATTGCGCATTCCTCCTCCCTCACCCCTAAACGATCTCCTCAATCTCAACAACGAACCACACGCTCAATTCCCAATCCGTTCATCAGGATCCCTCACTCAGCGACCATCGAGCGTCAGAGATGGTGTCATCCTCACGCCCGTCAAGTCCCGCATAAGGAGCGCCCAAAACCAGGCCTATCTGATGAACCCGTGCAAATCTTCCGTCCAGACGCCTTCGAGGGAGTTGCTCCCTGGGTAAAGCAACACCCACACCTTCACAGCCTCATCCCGAAGCCCATTGATCCCGTTGGTGTGAAAGAGATTATTCAACTCCAGGAACTCGCGTTTCTTCCGCGGTCCGTTGACGAACAGGATGGAAGTCTTGGCGCGATGATAATTGCGGTCGAGGAATGGCATTGCGAGCTGGATGTTTGTGATGGCGGACACGAACTCTTGAGGTAAGGCTTTGAGGAAGCTGACGAGGGCAGTCTTTGCGGTGAAGCGGAAGATGGCGTTTGCGAAAAACATCTTGTGGGCTTCGTGGCGGAGCTGCTGGTTGACTTGAAGAAGTGGGTGGGAGATGTCCTTGATGGTCTTGTGATATTGGCTGTCTGGCTCGTATTGTGTAAAGGTCTCTGCCGGTGGAGTTGGAAAGATGTAGGCGTAAATGTGGTTGCGCAGCTCCGGTGGGATGCGAAGGAGCGGTGGTGACTTCACGAGCTGGTGCATGTCGTTGGTGTTGGTCGTGGGCGGTGATGAGGCCATCTTGCACGCTCGAGATCGGTAGTGTTGTGGTTGGACGAAAGATTTGGACGTTGATGTCGATGTGGTCGTGGAGCTGAAGTGAAGTCGAAAGGAAGAAGACCTGAACAGCTGAAAGAACCTGGAAGTTAATTTGTGGGACAAACG
This sequence comes from Zymoseptoria pseudotritici STIR04_4.3.1, assembly GCA_000223685.2. Lineage (NCBI taxonomy): Eukaryota > Fungi > Ascomycota > Dothideomycetes > Mycosphaerellales > Mycosphaerellaceae > Zymoseptoria > Zymoseptoria pseudotritici. Next base: position 84,310 of record AFIR01000686.1, read on the forward strand.
CATGACTTGGCATGTTCACGTCGAGTGGTCTCGCGGATGTTACTGAAGGTATGTACATTATGATCGAAGGAGAATCGCGGCATGCGCTAATTGCCGCCGTCCTCTCAACTCCTCCCTTCATTGCTCATTCCTCCTTCTCCGCCACCCGTTATGCTCTCCAGTCGGCGGCGCTGAAGCGCAGCATGACCAAGCTCAGAGCGGTCTGAAACTATCGAACAACATTGACGTGCTTCGTATCTCCTAGGTAATAGCGCGGATCCGCCGTCCAGACGCCACCTCTCCCGCTATCAGCGAGTCCGAATCTGACCCAGAGTTTCACTGCGTCCTTGCTCAAGTCCTTCACTCCCAAGTTGGCCAGAAGACCGTCCAGTCGCCGCTGCTGCTTGGTCTGTAGCTGCGCAATGACATGCTGGTATACAAGTCTGGAGTTGTAGGGTCCGGACATAGGCGGTTTGTTGTCGAGTCTTGGGATGTCTAGGTGGATGTTTCTGATGGCCTCCACGGACTCTCGAGGCAATGCTTCGAGGCACTTGACCAATTTCTTCAAGTTGTTGAAGATGAAGACGGAGTCGGAGAAGAAGATCTTGAACGTTTCGCGGCGGAGTTGACGGTTGACTTGGAGGAGCGCATGGGAGAGATAACCCGTGCTCTTGTGCGAGTTCTTGTGGTATCCGCCTGAGTCTAAGTTCGGAGGATATGTTTTAGAGATCTCTGGTGGCGGCGCTGGGAAGATGAAAGAGTAGATGTGGTTGCGCAGCTCAGGCGGAAGTCGAAGGAGCGGTGGCAGCTGAAGCGCCGTCTTCTTGCTTGAGGGCATGTCGTTGTTCTCAACGGCTTGTGGTAGGCCCTTCTTTTGCGGTGGTTCGTCGATGGAGGTGTCCCCGACGTTGGAGTCTTGCGCGACTTCGGCGGTGTGGAGTGGCGGAGAGGACATGTTGCGCTTGCTGAAAGGTGAGCGATGTATTGCTGATCGAGATGCTGTGATAAACAGAGAGTGAGGTGGTTTGTGAGTGGTTGAGGTGAAGAAGTTCGAGGAATAAGAAGGAAAAGAAAGAGCGGGCGAAAGAGCGGGATGGCGGCTTCATGTGACAAATGGACAACTTGGCGCAAAAGGTAGAGAAGGAGCAGATGAGATTAAACAAAAGTGGATTGATCTGGCAGACGTACGACTTGGCAGAACATGAGAAGAATTGACGATGGAGGCCAAACGACGGTGTTGTTTGACGAGAAAATGGTAGGTGGCTTGCTTGCATTCCCCCGAAACACTTTTATCCCGTCACCTTCGAAAACAAGGACGGCCTTCATCCGTGATCCGTCGACCAGCGCTGGGCGTTCAGCTGCAAAGCATGCGAGACCATGGTCTCCATTGCCCTAGAGGGCGGAAATATGCCACAGCACAGGGCGGCCGGATTGCCCTCCTTCAATCAACACCCATCCAAAGCCACGCCTACTCTGCTTCTCTCAACACTCTCCCGGCCGTGCGGTCCAGACACCATCTTCCGTCCAGAGCCCGCTCTCGCGCTTGACCCTTTTCCCCAGCACGACCCACACCTTGATAACACCATCTCTCAACGCTACGACACCAGCAAGCGCCAGATTCCACTTTAGTCGCTCCATTTCTATCTTCTTGAAGGATCCTCTCGAAGGCCAGTCCGGGAAGAGACGGGATTGCGGCTGACTGTAGTGGATATGCTGAATCATATCCACGAATTGGCGAGGCAGAGCCTTGAGGTAGCCGACCAAGTTCTTTGTTGAGTAGAAGACGAAGATGGAGGTGCCGAAGAAGATTCCACTGACTTCGGAGCGGAGTTGCTGGGAGGTGTGCAGGAGGGGTGGGATCATCATGGTGGGGTGGTGGAGGGATACGGAGACCAGGTCGGGTGTATGAGGCTCGAACAGCTCGATTGGCGGAGGAGGGAAGATGTAGGAGTAGATCTCATTGCGCAGCTCAGCGGGCAGACGGAGGAGAGGTGGAAGTTTGGCGCGGTCTTCTTTCCCAGCTGCTGTCTTGTCGGCGGAAGTCTGGCTGTGGATGCTGGTGTCGTCGTCGTCGTTGGCGCATTTCGTATCGGTAGAGAGCTTGTCATCGGCGGGGACCTCCTTCGTCTCGGATAGACCGTTGGCGCAGGAGGAGGTTTTGTCCAGAGTGAACTTCCTGGTGTTGATGTGCCCGTCGACTTTGGCGGCGTAATTCGGCGGAGACGACATCTTGCGCCCGAGAAGAAGTCGAGTAGTGGTGCGATGGTGCTGATGTTGTGGTGAAGTGGAGCTGTGTTGTGGTGATGTCGATGTCGTGGTGAAGGATCAACTTTGAAGTATCTGGAAGATTTGTAGTCAGATCGGCGGAACAAGCGGATTCCTTGGCGGCCCGAATGCGTCTCTGTCACATGCTTTTCGCCTTGAGCAAGTGACTCTTTAGCGCGGAGGGAGCAGCCGTCGCCAGTCAGCTTAGCCAGAATGCAAGCCCTCGCCACGGCTGGACGCTCTAAGAAGACGACAACGACGCCGTTCCAAGGCTTGTCGCATCGCAAGGCTTGTCGGATCGCAAGGCATGATCTCGCAGCTCGAAGCATGGTGCTGCAGTGATTTCCTATTTGTGCCGGCGTAGATGGAAGGGTCTGGAAATTCGAAGTGAAGAGGAGGAGGCATGAGAGGTGACATAGAAGGGTACCTTGCTGGAGGACCACGACTTGATGCTGATGTCAATATCGCTGATGATGATGCTATTGAGTGCACAAATCATTGATGAAGAACTTACAAATCATCCTATTTCTCCTCCTTCATCCCTCCCGCCTCTCCCTGTTCCACCTCTTCCTTCACCCTCGACACCCAACCCTCCACATCCCCCAACCGATCCGCCGTCAACCCCGCCCGTCCCGGCTTCCTCATCCCCCTCTCCACCTGCCTCTCATAACTCACCTCCCTCAACCTCTCCCCCTCCGCCGTCGTCAACCGCAAATACACCTCCACCCCCACCGCATGAATCACAATCGCCATCCACAACGCCATTCCAAACGTCAACTTAAACCCCGCCGCGATCTCCTCAATCCCCGCTGTAGAGGAAAAGTCCGCGTGCACGGCCGTGTATCCTCCAGGATCGGAGACGCAGGCGGGATACTTGGAGGCATCCCCGTCTTCGGTGCCGGCGATTTGGGCGCAGGACATGGCGGTGTAGTAGGAACCTATCGAGGAGATGATTTGTACGGCTATGATCATGATGAGCCGGGTTGTGACGATGCTGCCGGCGTAGAACCAGGTGCGGAGCATCCAGGCGCGGTGTTGTTCGATTTGGAGGCGTTTGATGTTGATGTAGGCTAGAATGGAGCCGAGGGTGGTGGCGAGGGCGAGGACGCCGGTTGCGGATTGTGTGGCCATTGTGCCACCGAAGGCTCTCCGGACGATGAGCAGAGCGCCGATGTTGGAGATGAGGAGGAGCAGGATGATAATGTAACCGTTGATACGATGGAAGAGACGGAAAGTGTGCCGGATGTAGGGGATGAATTGGAAGAGCACGAGGAAGCCGGCGGGGATGATGGCGATGAGGTGGATGGAGATTCCGATGCGGTAGTAGGATTGGCGGAAGTAGTAGGCTTCGCCGGGGCCGGCTTGGGGGAGGTAGTTGGCGGACACGTTCATGTATTGGGCGCGGGCGAGGAGGAAGCCGAGGAGGGCGAAGGAGAAGATGAACCAGAGGATGAAGTTGTAGCCTTTGCGGAAGTGGAGGGGGTGGTAGATGCGGCGGGAGAAGCGGACGAAAGGGGAGGGGCTGAGGGTGGGGGTGTGGAGGGTCATGGCTGTGGTGGAGGAGGAGGAGGGAGTCGATTGCGTGTTCTTGTCGTCGTCTGGATATGAGATGGTCGAGAGTGGCCTGTATGCGCGCAGCTCGAAGTGTTGGAACGGGAGAAGGGAACCGCCAATTGTGATGATGCGAGGAATGAAGAGAACCGAACAGAACTCACCGTCCATACTTGACCTTCTTATACCATTCTCCCTAGGTACCTTGTCAATAAGAAATATCTGGCCGCAGCACATCGCCAACGATATCCGCCAAGTGAATCCGTACGACGTCGAGTTGGTAATCCAAAATCGTATGCCTCGCGCCAAGCCCTCGCAGTCCGATGTCGATCTTTACCGGATTGGGTGCTCATAGCGAAGTGACGTTGGAATCCTCCTCGCACCGGCTCAACTTTACTGCGCCTGAATTTGGAGCCGCATTGCTGAGAGAAGAACAACACACACACAGTACAATCTCGCCTGGACGACACTTCACCGGTCATGGCGACGAGACGGCACATCGTCTTCGTCCACCCCGACCTTGGCATAGGCGGAGCGGAACGGCTCATCATCGACGCCGCCGTGGGTCTGCAGTCCAATGGACACAAAATCACCATCCTCACCTCCTACCGCGACACGAATCACTGCTTTGAAGAAGCCCGCGACGGTATGTCTGATACCATCCCACTCGACAAAGCACCCAGCTGAGACGACCCTTGTTCAAGGCTGAGATATCTTCTCTCAGGCACCCTCGACGTCCGAGTCCGCGGCGACGCCATCTTTCCACCCTCCCTCTTCGGTCGATTCGCGATCCTCTGTACCATTCTCCGCCAGCTATCCCTCGTCGCCAGCACTGTCCCTCGCGAATTGCCCACCCTCGCTCCGGACGTCATTATCGTCGATCAGCTGAGCGCGTGTATACCATTCTTCCGACTGCTGTACCCGAAAGCGAAAGTGCTCTTCTATGGACACTACCCGGATCGACTGCTGGTGCAGCAAGAGGTGGGAAGTCTACGACAGGCGCTGAAGAAGATCTATCGCCTACCATTCGATGCATTCGAAGGATGGAGCACAGGCTGTGCAGACGGAGTGGTGGTCAATAGCAAGTACACGCGGAGTGTATTCCGGCAGACATTCCCGGATATGAAGAAGAGGGAGTTGAAAGTGGTATACCCCTGTGTGGACACCAGTGAGGATGAGAGAGCAACCCAAGACGACAACACACCACTCCTGCCGAACAGAAAAATCCTCCTCAGCATCAACCGCTTCGAACGGAAAAAGAACCTCGCCCTCGCTATCCACGCCTACGCCGGCCTCTCCCCCTCCGAACGCTCCCAATCCACCCTCATCCTCGCCGGCGGCTTCGACCCTCGCAATGCCGAGAACGCCCTCACGCACACCAGTCTCCAATCCCTCGCCGACTCCCTCCACCTCACACACGCCACCCTCCGCTCGCCTTCCATCTCCACCCTCACCACCTCCTCCGAAACAGACCAACAAGCCAACATCCTCTTCCTCCTCTCCATTTCCTCCACTTTGAAGTCCGCCCTCCTCCAACAAGCGAAAATATTAATCTACACCCCTTCCAACGAACACTTCGGCATCGTCCCCCTCGAAGCCATGTTATCCCGCACACCCGTGCTCGCAACCAACACCGGTGGCCCGCTGGAGACGATATACGACGGCCGGACAGGCTGGCTGCGAAGTCCGGAGAAAGTCGACGCCTGGACGGATGTCCTCCGCAAGGGACTTATTCCGAGTTCGGAGGACTCACTGCGCAAAATGGGTGAGATGGGAAGGGAGAGGGTGTTGAAGGAGTTTAGCCGGGAGAAGATGACGAGGGAGTTGGAGGTGGAGGTGGAGAGGTTGATTCAGATGCCGGGGAGGTTGAGGCCAGGGGTCGTGCCGGAGTGGATGATTATTCCGTTTGTGGGGTTGTTGGTGTTGGGTATGTTGGTTTTGTTGGCGTTGGGGATGATGGTTTTGGGGATGGGTGTGAATCGGATTAATGGGTAGTGTAGTCGACTGTGAGTTGGACGGGAGGGTGTGGAAGTTAGAGCTATCGGGCGTGCCAGATTGCTGGCTGTACCGAGCTTTACTGGACGGCCACGGAAAATTTTGTACGTCCAGAGAGAGAGAGACAATAATACTCCGCCATTTCAATCAACCCAGGTCGTCGCCAACCAGTCACTACTTAGTTACTCAGTCATCGCATACCCCACGCATTCGGATACCCCTCAACATCCACCCAACTCGCATTAACCGCCTTCAAATCCCCCACGCCCGCATTCGCCGCATCCAGCATAACCTCCCTCTTCAACAACCGCGCCGCCTTCCGCACCCCTTCCTCCCCATAAACATTCGCATTACATAAACGGCCTCGCCAATCCCACGGCTTTCACGCCCCAACGCCAGAAAATTTCACTACGTCCGTTCCATAGCGCACCCCTCCATCCGCCCAGACCTCTACTTCCTCGAAAATCCAGGCTGCGTGGCGGTGGATTTCAATCGCGACTTCGAGAGGGGATGGGGAAGTGTCGAGCGCTCGACCGCCGTGGTTGGAGAGGTAGATTGCGAGCACGCCCGTGGGAGTGTGCGATTACGGCGTCTTCCCAGGTTTGGATTCCTTTCGGGATGATGGGGAGGGACGTGGTGGATTGTAGTGTCGACCATTGGGTCCATGTTAGACCCGTGAGGGCGTCGTCTGCGGATCCGACTCAATATCGCCAGGCGCGGTGGCGGACGTTGTTGGCCGGGGAGTCGACGGTGAGGATCAAGGCTTGGAAGTTGAGGGACTCGGCTTCGCGGATCTGGAGGGTGGTTGAGGTGGTGTTGAGTGGGTCGAGGTAGAGTTGTTGGAAGAGGACTTGTCCCTCTGCACGGGCGGATTGGATGTCGGCTTTTGAGCGGGAGGAGAGGTCGGAGGGGATGTAGAGGATGTCTTCCTTGGCTGCGGCACGGACCAGGGCGAGTTCCCCGTCGGGGTGAGCGTATCCTGCGCGTGCGGCGGGTGCGATGAAGAAGGGGGCGGAGAAGGTGTGGTTGAGGATGGGCGTGGGGAGGGAGGCGGAAATGTTGTTGATGTTGCGCATTACTCGTGGACGGAGCCGAAGACGGGCAAAGGTTTCTAGATTGTTGCGGTAGGAGAATTCGGCGGCGCGGTAGTATGTGTAGGCGGTTGTGTTCATGTGGCGTTCGGCGATGTGTTGGAAGTCGGAGAGGGCCCATATATCCTCTAGATTGGGGAGGGAGGATTCCGCGGAGGAGACATTGGCAAAGGTGGTGGTTTGGCCGGTTTCTGGTTCTTCGAGGAAGGGGCGGGCTGCTTGGGTGAGTGTTGCTGCTGCTGAGAGCAGGAGGGGGGTGATGAGCCGCATGCCGGGGATTTGGGGAGGAGAGGTAGAAGACTGGACGGGTAGAGGGACATGGAGTCGAGCGGAGTGGGCTGTATACTTGTACCCTCGAAGACATGAGGCGCGAGAAAGTCAACCTACCATGCGTTCTATAGTCATCGCCAAGAATCTCAACCATAGATGACCTAGGTGGTTCTCTACCACGATCGTCGCGTGGAAAGGCAGAGATGAGGCAGTGTTGAGCATTCCAACAGTGGTAGGCCAAGGCCTGGTTTCCTCCTTGCGGCAAGTACGGACGACTGGTAGAACAATGCACTATTCCTCCTAAACTTAAGAAGGAACTAGTCCGATTATACAAAGAGTTTAACAGGATAATTAAGGAGGAGTTAGATA